>JAQIVE010003498.1:0-16628 GCA_034698285.1 Sminthurinus bimaculatus | reverse complement strand
TAACATTCAAAGAAATATCGCGGGGGACAGAGAAATTTGAGAAACAACGAGATCGCAGAGAGTGAAGTTCACAGACTCGAGTCTCAAGACAAATCATTTTATTCTGAAGGCATCAAATTTTTTAAATCCAAATTGACGCTTGGCATAGACCCGGAGGGAGACCACATTGAAAAATATTATGTGAAGGTTTTACAATTTCATCTCCTTTTAGTGATAAAAAATCATTATTAAGACTTTTGAAACACACCACGTATGTATGATATATGTGTGTGTTTTATAAGACGGACTGAAATATGTTGATGTAGCTTTTACCGGTAAATTATATGGCGCATTCATATATGACGTATCTGTATACATTTTTTTAGACATTTTAAAAAAGATTCAAAGTCACTATTTTGAACCTGCAGATGTATTTTTGTGCCGGTTAAAAATTATCAAAAAATGTAAAACATCGGACAAAATCTGTGGTCGAATTACAGGGAAATCCGGGGAAAGCTGATACTCACAGTTTATAACGACACATTTCTTTTCTGCGGCAATTTTTGAGCAGTTGTTCTCTATTTCGATTGGCAAGTCGTCCGTTTTTTCTCAAACTAGACTAATTTCATGGTAAAATACTAAAAAAGAAGGTTTTTTTAAAAAAATAAAAAATCTTTGGAGGTATCCGTAGTGTATGAACGCACCTTAAAAAGTAAAAGCAAGCTGGAAAAAAAGGAAAGCGGTACAGTTTTTTACAGGCTACAATCACATAAAAACATAAAAGTTTGATGCCTTGGAGAGGGAGGCAAAATATGTACGTGACCCAGCTGAAACAGGAGCAGCCGCTTTTAGGTTCAGATTAACCAATTTTTCAACCATATACAATATACATGCATACTATACGACAGAAAATAAAAGTGTATTGTTCGTGTTTTTCGTCATCTATCAATAAATTGCACAATTTTTAAAGCGTTCTGAACTTTGAAATTAATTTTGAGCAAATAAACAGTTTCCCACAAAATTTGGCAACGAAATAATTGTCCTAAAAACGACAAGCAATAATATGTATACTGAAAAAAGGTGCACACAGTAATATTATTCAATTATTTTTCTTTAAAAAGGTTATCTAACTTCGTCACCTGTAGCAAAAGAGCGAAGCTTACACTTTTATCGACACAATACATACATACACTTGACTGTATCGGTGTATGTATTATCTATAATGTAGCGGAATGTGTTGTTTACTTGAATATGAGTTGTGTTGATGCCACACGCAGGCATCATAGCTACACACCGTGTAGTAAACAGATGTATGCATGTGCCTGTGTATCGGATCGGAGTGGAGCCGAGAGGAGAGACGAGGAAAGGAGCAAGTCTGTCGGTATAAGTGGTTGGGGTAGTAGCGGAAAATGTTCAGTCTGTGAGAACGCGGCTTGCTAGAAGGTCGACTGCAACTCTCTCTCTGAATTCTCTGCAACACGCCGGTCTTCTCTCGTCGGCTTTTTAACCATAATTTTTTCCGCTACTGTTCTTCTATTCTTCATCTTATGAAATTTCATAAAATCCTTTATCAGAATTCTTAAAAGTGATAAAAATTCAAAAACTGATAGAAAGTCTATAATACCATCAACTCCTCCAATTATCAGTGATCAGTGTGTGACTTGTTGAGCTGGAGTGGAGTGGGGAAAAGCGTAAAGTGTACATCGACTATCGACATGAACTGATCATCAAAAATCGGAGGGAGAAAAGTGTTAAAGTTGACTGGCTAGGTCAAGGATGAAGATGCAGCTGCTTCTGCTGCAAGTTCCTTCAAGGCAATTTTCACATCTCTCTTATCTCTCCTTATCTATTCACAGGCCATTTAGCTGCGAGTGTGTATACAGTACATCGGACATACATACATAAGTAGGAACATTGGGAAAGGCAAAAATTGAGGCGACTTGGGAATTTTTAAGTGCTTTTCATACTTACATAATACACATTAAGTATATTTATGCATCTCAAGTCTCAATCTTTTTGCACCATAAAAGATAAACTCGAAGGCCAAATTTAAAGCCAAAGATAGAGTTCAAGTTGGAACCACAATCAAAGTCACAGCTAAAGCCAAAGCCTAAACCAAGATTGCAGTGTACATACCTAAATACATATAAAAACGACCTTTTGAAAGTGGAGACGACTATTTGGATGTAAAAATTTTGACAGACAAACGACAATCATCTGCTCGGGATGAGAGTGGAAAGTGTCACAAAAAAAGAAAGACACTTTGACTGTGTGTGTGTGTGTGTGTGGGAAAATGAACTCGGAGTAAAATAAAAGTTTTTACAGCACAACTTTTTGACGTCTGGCCGCCGCCAGCCTATATCAGTATCAGTGCAGTGCAGTTGCAACACGATCCCCGTCATTTTCTTTTTTCTTCTCATCCTTGTCATAGAAAAGTTTTTTGTATTTATATATCTATGTATGCCACACAAGGGGAAAACACCAGGGAGGACAGAGACAGAGTGTCTGACACCAACTAAACTTGATTCCAGGATGCAGAAGCGCCGAGTTATAACTTCATGGCCCATATCATTTTTCTGGGTTTTTCTCTCCGTGGCCACCGGCATTTTGGCCACGTACAGTTTTCTCCAGGCGGACTGGGTCATCAAAAGAAACTTGGTGATCACAAATTTCTATCAGCCCAAGAACTCCACCGTCTCCTCATATACGAATACGAATACAAATACTAATACAAACTCAAATAATTCTACTCCGAGTGCTCCAGTTTTACATCAAAGTTTGAGTGATCAAGCCGACGGTGGATCAGGAAGTGAAAGTTCGTTCTCGTCCCACCGCCACCCTTATCGAACCAGTAACAGTCACAGTCATAGTCTAAGTCATAGTAATAATAACTATTATAATTACAACTATTACAGTCATGGCAAAAATAGTGAGGACGTGGACTCGAGCAGTGTCCAAAAGTTTGCGCCAAAAAGTAATGTGAGTAGTGTGAACCACTCGCACCTCTTCGACATTTTGTACGAAAACTATGGTCAGTACAACACCAACAACAACAACAAGTATAACAGTTACAATAGTTACAATGTGCACAGTGGAGACTTTTACAATAGTGGCGAGTCCAAGGCTGGACTTCATGCCCGAAGAGTGATCAAAGTGACCAAGGTAGTGACCACCATTCGCTTTGGCACCATCGGCGTGTGCTCCAACGCCAACGCCAATGTAAATGTCAATACAAATGCCAATTTTAATGTAAATACCATCGCCAATACTGATACCGGCAGCAATCCTGTCCAGTGTCGACTATACACAGTACACGATCCATTCCCGGTCTCCTACATCTGGGCGGTAATTTATTTATTTATTTATTTTTTTACTGTTCATAATCCCATGTTTATTGTACATAGCAAAAATGCTTGGGGAAAGCTGTAGAACTAATATAAAGAAATACAAAATACGAATTGCCCTTGAATTTCGAACCTACAATTTTGTTTACATTATGCGTCGGCTTTGCCACAAAACGTCCTTGCTTTGTTATTACTCTGATATTATTATTATTTTGTTCTCATGAATATTTTTTGATGGCTAACCTTGAAATGAACCCTTCAAGCATCAACAGAAAACGTCTGGTCTATCCAGATAGAATACGTATGAAAAAACATGGATGGTTTTAAAATGACAATGTTGTCAATAAATTCATCGTCATGTTTTGCTGTTTCCAATTCCGAGTACTGCACCGAAAATCAGGATTCAAAACCTCAGCTCATTTCCATATTGTGACCTTTAGTTACAGAGTAATACATACTGTCATTTTTTCTGCAAGTATCTGTATGCGCACTCTTGAGTCAATGTCAACATGTTTATGCACAAGCTTATACTTATTGGCCTTGAGCACAATAGTTGGGAGAAATTGTAGGTTATTTAAACGGCCGACGGCTCTTTCCTCTCCTAACCCTTCCTTTGTCGTTGTTCCTTGTCATTGATCAGGCGTAATATTGTAAAAATGTATAGGCAGAATGTATTTTCCACTCCTCTGATTATCTTTCATCTTTTTTAGGCACGTTTCACTGTTTCCATTTGATTTCTTCCCTTTTCCCGTATACATAATATACTTAGAAAGTAGAAAAGAAAAGGGTGTTGAGGGAAGGCTGATACCTTCTATTTCTTCCTCTTCTGGCTTATTGTACTGGTATTGATGCTTTGAGAGTCTACAGTTTTTATAAACTTCAAGTATAGATATTCGTATATTCTAATTGAGTATGTATTACCCATTATTATTATGTATACATACAGATACATTTGGTTTTTTTGGAGATTCCAATTTCAGGGCAAATAAAAAAGTTGAAAGTCGAGAAAATTTCCATGTGATGAAATCTTTTCCCCTTTCCAACTTCCTGCTGCTGCTTTTTCTTTTTTTTCTCTCCGTTTTAAGGTAGGCCTCAATGAACAAAGGCTTTTCCCCGGTAAATTGTGTATCTATTTACACAGAAGGTCTTCATACAGATAGACATCTCACTAAAAAATATGCAGGCCTCAAGCCGCATTCGGTTTTCGGCTTTTGGTATCATATCGTATGATATTATGCACCACACCAAACCATGAAAATTGGGAAGGAAGAGTAAAATGAGTTTACAATGTGGAGAATGCCTGTACAAAGGAGGAGGGAAAAGAATCAAAAGTTTTCCCTCACAAACATGTGGATGTGGAACATGAGGAAAGCATAGCATAGAAGAAGAGGCAAAGAAAAAAACGTGAGGAAAGGGAGTCACAGGCAAACACAATCTTTTTTCTCCGCTTTCATTTTTTTGTTTTGCCCCACACCAAAAACTCCAAGCAAGCAAGTTGCTTTGTGTAAAACATTTTCTCGTCGACTTTTTTCCCTGTCTACCTGCATCACAAATCACGGAATAAAAGTTTGCTCGAGCGGAAATCTTCATGAATAATCATTAGAAACGGGAGAGAAGGATGCGGAGGAAAGTAGAAAATTTCAAATAAAATAAGATCACATCTCATCACATCACATCGCACACACAAGGACGGACGGAAGGATGGAAACGCAGAAGCTGACGAGAAAGAGGAATGTGTCAGAATCAGAATTCGAATCCGAGACAGCACAAAACGCAAAACCAAAAGCTAAAACTCGCATTATGTAGTTTCATTTTCCTGTTTAAGCATCAAGTGTATGTACTCTACGTGTACATGTTATGATTTGAAATGCGACCAATATATATAATACAAAGAGAGAGAGAGAGAGAGACTTTCCCCGCTCCCCCTTTTGCTCCTGCTTCTCTCATTCTGCATTTTATGTTCACAGCTTGGCATTATTAGCAGACATAAACTAACTTTTATCTATGTATGTGATGTGACGTGAGTACGGCTGTGGGTGCACTCAAGTGTGAATCAATTCGTAGAGTTTCTCCGTCTTTTCCTGTTCCAACTCTCTCTCTCTCTCTCTTTCTCTTGCTCTCGTCTACATTTTCTACACAGTCCATTCCATCCTTGTTCGTCCATAACATGAGAGAGAAAGAGAAATGCACAGTCAAAGAATAAGAGAGAGAGAGAGAGACAGACAGAGAGAGAGAGTGGCCAAACTTTTGGCAAACTTACTTTCAAAAATGCAAATTTTCAGAGCTTGAAATCATAACTTTGAGCAAAAAAGTGGAAGCATGATGCCGCTTTTGGTGTATTTCTACATATTCCGATTCCTACATATATTGTATAGATACGTATATGTATTTTCTCTGTCTCTCATTCTCATCTCATCCTTTTTGGTTTTTGGTTGATGCTGCCAGGCCAGCCAAACTGAAGGAAAACGACAAAACTCGAGCCTCTCGTCCGTGTCCAAAAACTCGAGGAATTTACTGACAGTGAAACCGAGAGCCTGTATTATAATGTAGTAAAATGTATGCTATGTATAATGGAGCCAACAAATTCCCAAGTACATCCATGAGAAAATCTTTGTGTTTATATGGGCACCATAAATCAAAGTTTTTGAGTCATTCCGGGATATTCCGT
Organism: Sminthurinus bimaculatus; assembly: GCA_034698285.1. Taxonomy (NCBI): domain Eukaryota; kingdom Metazoa; phylum Arthropoda; class Collembola; order Symphypleona; family Katiannidae; genus Sminthurinus; species Sminthurinus bimaculatus. The sequence continues at coordinate 10,637 of JAQIVE010003498.1, read as the reverse complement.
GTACATATAAGTACACACATAATATGTATGTATGTATTATTATACATATTTGTAGTATGTAGAAGTTTGTCGGTGAAAAATGTCTCCTTTTTATGTTTTTCATAAGTTTACAGCAGAGTGTATATGCATAATATTCGTATATGCATCTGATGTATTTTGATAGCAAATATAATGTAAAATATATTGCACACATTACCATAAATTTTACCCACTTTCCCATCGACGCAAAAATACAGTACAAGGTACCTACAGGGGTTTGATGATGACTTGGTGGTTCAAATATTTATGCATACATACACGCATAGGAATCTCCCATGTGCAATGTGCATCTCACCACACAACATTTTGCGCATCGTCAGCATCTTCCCAGATCCATTATTCATAGAGTCAATTTCATTTTGCAAAAGCAAAGTGGTTCAAGCAGGCAAAAATACGATACATATGTACATAGCTAAGCATATGCAAAATTTTCAAATGCAAAACCTTGAAGTTGTTTTGCCAGCAAAATCATAGCATGGAAAATAAGTTGGTCTCTCTATTAAACTTTAAGAGAGTTGAAAGAGAGAGAGAGAGATAGAGAGAGAGAGAGAGAGAGAGAGAGAATGGCTGGAGAGCAAGAAGTATCTGTATGTGTAGACAAAATGCAATTCCACTTCAATTTGCACTGTAGAACACTTCACAAAACAAGAATAACAATAGTTTATGAGATACAAATCAAGTTTGTGAGCTGCATTGCATATTGCCCTTGGACGTTTTCATGGTGAAATGTTAAATTTGCAATATTATGAAGTATCTTGGTTATCTTTTTCTTTTCTGTCTCATCTTTCTACAGTTTCTTGTTTCGACAGCAAATTTTCGTCGTCTCGTTTAGAATGGTTAATAATAAGGATAGTGTGCAGGTAAATGCAGACATGGGTAAATTTGCAATTTACAATTTACATCATTGGCCATGATTCATATATGGTATACATACACAAAACTTTGTGTTGGGTCATCATCACAAATGTTTGCCAAGACTCAAACGCCATTTTGGTGCATAATGTGTGAGAAAGTTGTAGAAAAGCTAGAATACGTACAGTCTGTTCTCTATATAACAGAACCATGTTCATAGAAAAATTACGGAATACTTTAAAGGAATTTGTTTTATTTTTGCGAGTTTTTGGTCAAAAAATATTGCTGTAGAACTGCAGAATAGTTTTTATGCAGTTTGCATTTTTTAAACTTCCAAGCTGTCAAAAAATGTGCAAAACTGTGAGCTAAAATATAAAAAGTTGCTACTACGAAGGGTTGTTATAAAGACAATAAACTGTATATGAAATTTTGAGGAGCAAACCTTGTGGGTACAATGTACAGTGTGATGTACAGCTGGATGCTGGAGAGGGACCAACAAATATTCTACCTACTTTTGTATTGACTTTGCATTTCTGGAAGGTTGTCAGTGAGCTTAAATGTGCCAGCAGTGGGGCTTGTCAAAAGAAAATATTTTGACAAGTCTTTTGCAAGAATTCTCTTTCCCATCTCCGGTGTAATGGGAATAATACACTGTGTACCAAATCATATGCGGAATACATAAAAGCATACATACGAATAGAATAATAACAGTACATGTATATGTATAATGCAGCAGTAGACAGCTAACTATACTTATACTTGAGTAACACAACTGAGGATGTGAAGAATTTCGTTGCCAACCGTGTATCCTTCCAAAAGTTTATTCAATGTTTCGGTTCAGAGTACATACGGTTTTGATACATAAATACTAAATACATACTCCGTTTCACTGTCTGTGTCGGCTCCTTAAATTCTCGGGAATTTTCCTGTCGTGTCTTCATCCTTAAAATGTCAGGAACGAAGAGGATGGGAAAAGAGAGCGAAGAGTCTTAAGATGCTGGAAAAATTGAGTTGTCTGCATCCAAAGTGTTTGGACAACTTTGAACTTTGTGCATGGAAAATTAGGTGGATGCAAGCAAATAAATTATGCATTATGCACGTATGTATCAGCGTATAATATGTATAATGTATATGCAGGATTAGTACTGTAATTGGAAACTGGGATAGAATGATGGAGAAAGACAAAGTGTAAAAGAAGGGCACGTCGAGTGATGGAGTGGAGAGTGTGTAGTGTGTACATTGAAAGTTGATAGTTTATGTTGTTCTTGAGCTGTCTACTGTCTACCTACCTACCTAATATGTATATTGTATACAATTTATGAAAGTACGTTTTAATGAAGAATTTAATTGCAAGTCGTATGTTGTATTGTGTGGCTTTCTTTTCAGATGGTGACAATAATAGGGGGTAGCGGCTGTATGACACTTTGTGTGTGTGCCGTCCTTTCCTTGTTAGCGGTCGCTCTTCCCTCATCACATCTAAGGCATCAAGTGGCTACAACCATCGGCTATGCACAGACTGTTGCAGGTCAGTCCAGATTCAGACACCAAATGTATACATATATGAACATGTACAATGTACAATGAACAACTTTCATCTCGGTTCTTCCCGATTCCGTGGTCCACTCTCTTTCTCTCTCTCTATCTCTCTCTCTCTCTTCTACCCCAATTTCTCCCCAGCCTTCGTCAGCGTCATCGACTTTGCCTTTCCCTGCATATACATACATAGAGACTTTATTACAAACATTATTACACAGGGGGAAGAACCATGATAGGGAACTAGAACTATCCTATGTATATCGTAGCAACGAATATTGATACACTTGCATGTAAGTATATGTAACTAAAGAATAGTGAAAGAGCCAAACAAAAACTGAAGTGGCACTTGGACAGTTGATAGACACTTTGAGATTTGAGTGCCAAACAGTCACCGAAAAAGAGACCAACAACACAAACTTTGTTTCTTTTCAATACACCAACATTTTTATATGTAGTCCATAGACTCCTTTATCTATTTTTTTCTGTGTCCAGTCCATTGGCACCAAAAAGTCAATTTTTCTCCAAGGTGGAAGTCGAAAATATCTCTGACAATTTTTCATCATTAATCATGACACAGGAAAGATGAATTTTTTTCAATGCACGTACATGTTTTTGCGTGTTGTCTTGCATTTTTTAGGTTCAATTAAATATTTCTGAGCTTCTTCTTGGTTCTTGTTAAAGAGAGTGAATATTATTATGGGTTACTTCCAACTTTCTTGTGATTGCCGTGATTTTTTGTACGTATCGTTTATTGGTGTTTTATACTTTCCTTTGACAAATGTACAACCACTTGCTATACAAACTAAACACAGACACCAGACACAAACATGAAGACGAGCACGAGTGCAAAATTTGTTAAAGACAAAGTAACAACAGGAAAACTAATGTTTTGAGTAATCTCAATGTCAGTAAGGACTGTAAATTATACGAGTGGACAGCTATGACAGATATGACATTGCATTATTATTATGGAGTGAACGAAGCGAGAGAAATTGGAGAAAGAGAGAGAGAGAGAGAGAAATGAGCTGGGATGAGATGAGTTGGTTTCATGGCGAGATGAGAGAGAGAGAGTCGAGTGAGTCAATAAATTTGCTAATGGTGTATCTATTCTCTATGCTATGGTTTATCCTGTGTGACAATTTAGTGGTGCTGCTGTTCATGTCGCTGCTTCTGTTTCCCCTCGGCTTTGACTCGGATTTCGTCCACTACCATTGCGGAGCTTCCGCCGGACCCTACAACACTGCAGACTGTGAAATTGGCTGGGCTTATGCGCTCGTCCTCGTCTGTGCTTCATTAGCACTCTACTGTCCTGTCCTCGTCAAATTTACGGCCGACGTTCGATACGACGCTCTCCCCAAATATCTGTAATACTAATAACAATTTTAATTACTCCGCTCCCTTTACAGTTTGTATAGATAGTATGGATTCACTTACCTCTTATATAACTTATTTTGTATCATCATCATTTGTATCTTACATAGTCACTTTCAATGCATGTGATAGTTGAAGCACGAGACCAATTTTGTCCATTTTTCAATTTGTCTATAAAAATAATGGAAAAATATGTAAAAATTGTTGTCACTTGTACATATGTGTATGTGTATATTAAAAATTCCTACAGGTAACAGACCAGCTTCCAAACGGCAGGACATGCACAGCATACATAGAATGTGTGTAAAAGGACGAAACGAAGAAAATGTGATGGACAGTTTTTTTCTTTACGGTTCAAGAATAAAAGATGGTGAGTCAAGAATAGCAGTAAGCTGGAAAAGAAGTGAAAAGAACAATTGGCGTGAGACTCTCACGGTGAGAGTAAAAGTCAAGCCATGAAAGCATAGAATAAGATTTGACAGGTACTCATATGATGAAATTACAAATGATATATTATATAATATTATACCAGACAATGTATTATATTACGATATTATAATATTTAACGAATGTACAGCTATAAGACTACGAATATTATAGAAAGAAAATGAAAGTCAAATTATATTAATTCATATTGTCGTTGCCCAAATCATAATGATAAAACTACAACTAATTTATGAAACTCAAACCAAAGACAAAGTACAGGTTTCAAGATAAAAAATAGTTTCCTTATTCTGTTGCCATTTCTTTTCTTTGTTGTAGCATCTGCCTACATCCTACATACTTTAATGTAATGTGTCTACAGAACTTTGAAGTAGTTTTACAACGTTCTATTGCTGCAGCATTATTTGCAAAATTTTTAATTGTATACCTACTTTTTCCATTCACTTGTAATCATATTTTTATACTAAGTGGTACATTTGTGCTCCCTTAGAAAAAAAATGTTATCAAATTTCATGAAAAATTGATGAGATTTGACAACATTTTCAATTTTCGACCGCAATCGTGTTAAAATTTCATGAGATTTTTTGACAAGATGGTTTTCTAAGGGCTTAAATTCGTTTGAAAACATGTATTCAAATAAAGAGATTTATTTGAATACAGCTTTATCCAAACCAGCTTTAACCAAATATTCAGAATCAAGCCAAAAAATTACTGCGTTAAAAATTACGCAAAATGTATAACGAATTAATATTATCATTGTTATAGAAAGTAACTTAAAAAACTGTATTTATTGAATGAATGAATTATATATTATCGTATTACATGTAAATACCTTTACATATTATTATACATAACATGTGGATAAACTGAAAAATGATGATTGTGATCCTCAAAGTAAAATCTTCAAGATATTCATGTTACAATGCTGAAGCTGTCTTTATATACATACTTACAATATAAATAATATACTACAGACATTATGATAAATATTATGTATTTTGTAATACCATTCTCTGTGTAATGATCTGTACTGAAAAGTTTAATTAATTAAGAAAAAAGTATGATCTCCGATACAGAAAACACACTTATCTAAATATATACTTGAAGCATAGTATATTGCGCAAAATATTATTAGTATTTAATTGCAATATTATTTTGATTCTGCTTTGCATCTTCCTTGGTGCTCGGATGCAGAATCCCTGGATGCTACGAATTGTATGTATGTACAACAAACTACGAATGCGAATATGTGGTAACAAAAAGGAACAACATGATGACAACTAAATTTGCAAAATATCTAATAAATAAAACCAATAGAAAATTTGAAAATTTCTGGCTTTACATTTTTGGATTTTAACCGTTGAACAAATACATACAATGCATAATAACGACCACATTATTAGTTTTATTTCATATCAAAAATTGCATTTTTGCTTCTCAACTTCATACTGCTTCATACAATGGTTTCCAGTTTCCAGTCTTTTCATGTTGATTTTTGAGATTACTTGTCCAGTCGCTGCTCCTTTCTTGGTTCATTGTAAGCATACTGTAAGTAATAGAATGTACAATGTTGAGCTTGGATAGAGGAAATGTCCTGATAAGTAAATGAAGTGTCTATTATATGTAGCGTCTCTCATCCGGAATAAGTAAGTATTATTAGAGATTTCATTTACAATGACAAGATATTTTGTTAAAGTCCACATCATTCGAGACCTAATCAAAGTCTACAAACATTACAAACAGTAAATTGAAAATCCAGAATCCGGGATTTTGGTATGAATTTCAAGCACAGTCAGTCGTCAAGCTTTAAATAGTGGAACCCCACACGGATATTCTATTATTTGTTTCTATTTCACAGTTCACAGTATCAGTATTATGTACAGAGTATGGAGATACAGATTATGTATATATACACAAGGAGCTGAAGCTAAACTGTGACTGTTGAGTTGAGATGACTGTCGACATTTTCCCATTTTGACAACAGGGAAAATCTATTTGCCTTCACCAAAACTGACTTGAATTGACTCCCTCTCTCATTCTCTCTCTGTTTCACATGTTGAGATTCAAGAAGATTCAAATCCGGAGGGGAGAGATAACATGATGATGAAACTTGACGACGGTCATACATAATACATATGCATTGTACTGTATCTATATGCTTATGTACGCATGTATTTATGGAGCATGGATGCACACGCATTTCTAGATTACACTCAAGTATGTAGTTGGAGCTGCAACTCGAACTGGAGAGGAAGAAGCGGGAGAGGAGTGAGGGAATGACTGACTAACGTATCTAATATCATGTAATATGTATACATGTTTAAACACAAAAATACATTGGGGTGGTCGAAAAGTTTCGAACGCGTTTTAAGAAAAAATCCTTTCCTGCTGCTGGTGGACACTTTTCTGGCTAAAGTTGGCAAAGCGAATTTTTACCAACAAAAATTCCAATACCATGACTCTGCAAGAGAACAACTGGAAATTTATGCATCAAAATTGCTAATCACCGTTGAATTTTGGAAAATTTTCATATTGCTTAGAAAAAACTCTTGTCTCATGAATTTTTCACACGATTTTGGTCGAAAATCGTATCAACTTTTGTCAACTTGAGAAAATTTCCTCAAAAGTTGTCAATTTTGTCAAATCTCATGTCATGAAGTTTGCTAAGATTTTTTTTCAAAGGGATAGTTCATAATTAATAGCCAACTTTTTACTTTTGTAAAATTTCAGGCATTACATTTCAGCAACACAAACATTTTTAATTTCTCTAGAATTTTTAAAACTACGCTTTAAAAAAAACGTCCAAAACTTTTTTACCACCCCAATTCGTCTTCCCCTTGTCTTTTGTCACTCCAGCTAAAAGTGCACACAACAAGTCAAGATTCTGGGAGTAAATAATAGGAGCAATTGGAGGACTAATCGGAAACATGAAAACTTGCATGCTTGCACATGATTTAAGATTGCAGATTGAAAGTAGGTAAGTTGTTTAGATGCATTCCAACCCTGACGAATGTGGGTATACTGCATTTACAATCTACATTACATATATATATATACATAAGTCGGCTTTAATTTTTCTACAGCATAGGCTGCTGCATATGCATACATATGCGTATGCAACTCGCCCACACATCTCAGATCACATCTCATCTCATCTCCTCTCAAGACAAGTCAGTCCTGGTCGTCAGTCGTCACCAGCCTTTCCAAATACATTTTTTGTCCGTACACACTGCATGGTTTTCATATCATACTTTTGCTTTTGACTGTATAATATACATATATACTTATGGAACATTGCAGCAAAAACGGTAAATAAAGGACTTGTGCTCAGGACTGATGAGGAAAATTGTATCCAACTATGTATACATACACGAACAACATAGGAAAACAAGGATGTTATAAGATTTCATCTCTCTCATCTCGTCCTCCTCTTTCTCCTCCTCCGCTCCGTCGTGCGTTTGTTCTCCGAGGGCAAAGAGTAATATGTAATTTTTGCCGGGTCTAACTCAGAATCCACGAGCAACGTTGACACAAATGTAATATAATTCTTTTTCCCTCACATGCAAAGATTCAGGCGGAGAAGACGACGGAAGGCGAGGAAGGGAGGGCAGGATGAAAACACGTGTAGAAATAGAAATCGAGTAGATATAAATGAATGAATACATACATATTTGGACATGGAACCACGATGATGACGATGGATGGATGACTAGCTGGCTGGCTGGATAGAAGATTGGCTGGTGGTTGGCTTTGGTTTTGGGTTTGGCTCTCGTCTATGGAAACGTGAAGGCAATCAAAGAACTCTGCGAGAGATGAGGAACCAGGAGAAAGTCGAAACAGGGAACCAAAAAGAGAGAGACATAGAGAGAGAGGACGAGAGAGGGCTGTCAGGAGCAGAGATTTTTCCTCCGTTTCCACTGTATAATTAAAGCCCTTGGCATTAATTAAGGTCGCAAATTTCACCGCAGAATCACTCACAAGCCCAAAATTTCATATGACGACGACAAATCTAGAGGAATACGGAAACTGAATGAATGCGTTACTACATATCTAGTATACTTTAATACTACACACTTTACACACGTTGCCATGTGTGTGAGTATTTTGCTACAACCCGGAACAACTTCAGCTACAACAAGCTTCTCTTTGTATCTAAATAATACGTATGCATTTTTACTCTATATTTACATAACCCCGAGTCCCATCGTTTGTGCTCGTATTTCCCGGTTTCCCTTCCCCTTTAATTTATATTTAAAGCTTAAATGTGGATTCTACGTTTTGCACATGCGACCATTACACATTACACACGTTTTTACATACGTGCGATGCGTTTTAGCGGGCCTGCATTTGTGCATAGACGAACCTTTTAAAAAGTCGTGTTCATTGTACATAGTGTGTAAAAGAGTCAACAGTATTTTGTCAAGGGTATCTTGTTCATTCTCTTTGAACCACAAAAACATTCGGACACATTTGACCATTTCAGACCCCGCAGCACTGAAATAATTTCCGTCGAAAAGGACTGCCAAAGGAAACCGACAATTGAAACAGAGTCCATGTATGTAAATAAATGACAGTCACGACCAGAAGTAATTAAACTTGACCAGTTTTGATGTTCACTTTGATTTTCAGAAATGACCGAGGGACTTCCGTCCTACCTTTTATTGTACAGTAATACGCGATGCAAATTGTCAAAGAAAGGGTGGTGAATGCTGTGCCAAAAATAGACGCACATGTTTAATGTATATGACAGATCATATACATTTTTGCTGAATCGGCTCATACGCATCTTGCATCGTAAGGACTACGTACGTTCATGTCATGCCACGCATTGTTATGATGTGATACTATCAGGGAAAAGTAGGAATTTTAGCAGCGTAGAACAATGCCAGAGTTTCCACAATGTAGGAAAATGCAATCTAGATTTTTTTCTCTTGGCTCCTCTTTTCCTCCACCACATATCACATCACATTTTGTTGAGAGAAAGAGGGAAAAATACACAAATGTGACAGAAAAGTAGTTGTGAGCTCCTTTTTAGTCCAGATTCTTACTACTGATTGAGTTTTTTATGTATTTCTGAGATGGAGTCTAACACAATTCTTCATACTTTTTTACTATGCACTGACTGCATGAACAATATATATAGTTAATTAATCACATGGAACTGTCGAAAGGTTGAAGGAGCCGAGGAACGAGAAGGAAACCCGGCATCATTTTAGTTACTCGTCTTTCAGTTTCCTATCGCAATTACTGGAATCTTCAAGAAAATGACTGTGCAGCACAAAGACGCATCACTATCGTTTTTTACGATAGAAATGTGTAACTGATTGAAATGCATCCAAAATCCAAACCTCTGATTTATGAACTGAATACTTACATTGAGAATGCTTTCCCTACTTACAAACTTCCGTCCTCGCTCTCACACTTACACATTTGTAAGTCTGGAAGTATGAAAAAGCAAAAACTCTGAATAATAACTGTACATATTCATCATTACTCATTTCCCGTTTTTTCTATGCATGCATGCAAACGTATCTATCATTTTTTCTGTCCACTCTTACCTTGTTTCCAGCGGAGAAAAGCGAAAAATATCCATAAAATGGGAAAAAACAAACAATGACTTGCAGGAAAAACTCTAATAGAATTATACCTCATGTATAGATCGACCAGGAGGAAGCCGAGACTTTGAAGGCGGCCGACTAATATGTTCCTACCAATGTCTACAAATAAAGATAAGCCATAAACGAGAGAAAGAACGAGGGCATGAACGTGATAACGCCTTTGGTGGTTCCATTCCATTCCATATCAACCATAATGCATTTATAAAATGGTGGCCTCATACATACACGGATATGCAATAAGAAGAAATGGAAAAAGAAGGAGTGGGGCGGATATGGATATTCATACTCATTGGAATAACAAGGTAAAATCAATTTGGCAGGCGGGTAAAGTTTGTTTTGTCTTTTCGCCTCCGCTCCCAGTCAGCCAGTGTAAATATCGTACGTACATCGTACATAGTACATACAATAGAATAATACAAAACTCCCACCACTCGTGCGGCATCGTGGGTAGACACAGAGAGAGAGAGATAAAGAGAGCAGAGAAAAGAACTTCTCTCGTGAATCCCGATTAAGAAAGCATAACATGAAACAGACCAAGCTTGAGCCCCAAACTTGTATTTAGTTATGAAGCTGAAGCCGGAACCCGTACAAAAGTACGGTGGCTTTCACTGTAAATGTATGTATGTATTACCTGTAACATGTCACTCTTTCCCTTTACCGTGAGTTTGAGTTTGGAGCTGAGTGCAGGGAAAAGGTGTGAGGGAAACTTTTATGTGTATCTAGTCAATGATACGCTCTGTGTCTACAGTGTACATGATGAAAATGCATACATTTTAT
>JAQIVE010003497.1:0-16629 GCA_034698285.1 Sminthurinus bimaculatus | reverse complement strand
ATGGAGTACGCAGCTGTACCCTTTTTCATTCGTTCACCGAGTAAAATAAGGCGAACATTTAATGGCTTTCCAGCTCTCTTGGGGTCCCACCAATTGTTCCACTTATTTTCAAACTCCGGCCATCCTTTTGGAGTAGAGTCAAATACGTGAGTAAATTCCTCTCGTTCGACCAAAATTGGTACTCCAGCCATTCCTCCTGTTCCGGGAATGACGGTGGCTGCGATGGCATCAGCGTCTTTGGTTACTTGATCGAGTACCGTCTCGATATCTTTTACCTTCTGGACTTCTGTGGGCAAAGATGGATTTGAAGGCGGATAGGCGATCAACAGTTTAGTTTTTATGTCTTCGATGTTCTTAACTGCGTCGTCTATTTGAGCCAAGATTCTTTCAATACTTCGTTGTGTTAACGGTGCGGTTGTATGAGCAGCTACACTGGCTTGTAATCTTGACACTTTTCCTTCCAAGACTTGTCGTAGTGCTTGCACTTCGACTTGCTCTTTTGTTGCCATCTTAGGTTTTGATCCGGAGCCGTAAGAACTTGAAGTAGTTGTGGTAGTGGTGGTACTTGAAGTAGCTGTTACGTAGATACTACTTGTTACTGTAGGGATTACAGTGGTCGTAGCAGTTGAAAAGATCGCTCCTCTCGTAGTGACTGGGGGGATCGCAACACTGGTAGTTACAGGAGTGACAACAACTGTGGTAACCGGAGGGGTCGCAGCTGTAGTTGCTGTAGAGTTTACAGTAGCTGTAGAAGTAGCAGTAGAATTTTCGGTATTGAAGAATTGGGAAAAATTGGAGATTAAATCTTCAATTCGAGGTGGCTGGGTAGTTGGCTGTAGTGTCTGCTGGCGATCTTGCTTAGTCCAACCAGTAGACCACTTTTCCCACTCTTCAAAGGCTAATTCTCCTTCGGTTAATTCCCTTTCAACCTGGGTGACAACTTCTGCTTTGAATACTTCGGGAGATTTTTCTGTTAATGACTTGATGAAATCGTCGCTTTCTAGTTCTTCCCCTTCTGATTCAGATGCTGAAGGTTTCTTCCGCTGATACTCACGAAAGCTTTCTTTTCGTGTGCTGGGTCCTGCTTTGGGTTCCTCAGCAGCTTCGGTTGTTCCGTCCTCGTCTTCGAGGGTAGATTCAGCTTCTACAACCGAAGAGTTTATTGATTCTTCGTCGTCGTCGAAAAAATCGAAAACTTTCTATAGTTTCTCCTTGAAGCACTCGAGCGTCGAAACTCGGGGTTTCGGAGAAATCTCTTGCACTTAAGAATGAGGTTGGGGAAGAAACGTTTAGAGCTTCTTGTCGTTCCTTCTCAACTTCTATTATCTTCAAAAGTTCACTTCGGAATTCGGGGAAATAATCTTCTTCGAATTCGATATTCCTGTCACGAGCGTACTTTTTAAACTTGTTAAAAATGTACGTATAATCGTCGTCGGTCAACTGCCGAGTAAAGGAAAAGTTTTCTGGTACTTTAATTTCCACTAGTCCAGTTTCAATATTAGTCGTGAACTTGAAGTTATTTTTAGATTTGAAAAGATGCTCAGCGGTTCCAAGAATCACTGGAACTAGACTGGGCCCAATGAGATTTGTGTTTGATCGTAGATTTCTGAGTCTTCGTTCTTTGAACTCCTCAGCGTCGAACTTCCTTTTCTTTATTTGGAAGGTCGGCGGCTGTGTTCCAGCTAATCCCGATTCTAGCTCTTTGATTGCCTCTTTGAGTGACTTTAACTCTGACTTCGCTTCTTTTTTATCTTTTTTCGGTACACTGGAGTCTGCGATGAAGGCTTCAATATCTTTTTGTCTTTCCGAGTATGTTTTAAGAAGCTCCTTTTCATAGGCTGTTCGCGATTCTCTTAAGTCCACTTGATACTTCGCAATCGATTCGACTCGTTCAGGATGTCTCTTTTGAAAGTCTGCGATGTATCCGTAGCAACCTAAGGGTTCTCCAATATGATTACTGAAGGCTTGAATGTATTTATCTTTGAGCTTTATTAATTCTTCGACTCGTTCTTCATACCAAGTTGAGTGAAGCTCGATACCCCACAACACTAATTCTAATTGCTGTATCCAGTACTGTCGATCTTTTTGACCTGGAGCACTAATGGGAGTATCTTGGGTTAAGCTTTCAAGCACGTCTTCGTCTGGTTGATACCAAGTCTGCGGATTCTTGTAATCTACTGGTGGTTTCTCCTCACTCATGAGAAAGAATCAATTTAATGTTGGTTGAAACCTTGTGACAGGCCCAACGTTCTCTTCTCAATTGTTTGAAACGGGACGAAAAAACAACAGTCGAAGTCAGTTAATTTTTCAACAAATAAAATTTTTATGATGTTTATTTTCACTGCTGTCGTTTATCGCTTTTGAAGGGTCGACAGGTTACTTCGATACCTTAAATATTACGATAAGTTGTGATGACTGCGAAGCAGCACGTTACGGAAACACAGCTCAACAATAGAAAGTTATCCCTAACGTCTAATTTAAACTTAAAGAGCTATATTAATAGTGCATTTGTCTAACCGTAATTTTAAAGAGTCAAAATGACCTAAAAACTAGGGAACAATCATGCATAATACATTTAACCGTTATAGATACAATAATAAAACTTTATATTATGTATTCATAACTCGGTACAATTTTGGAAATTTAACTAATCACAAATATTCCACAATTTATGAATGTAAATTCCACGTATCGAACTTGAGGGTAGGCGTCTTCTGGCTTCGTCTGATATCCTAGAAATTCTTCATTCCCCAAGTTGGTGTTCAAGATGGCGTCCTAGGCTTCGAGTAAATTCACAGCAAGGGCAGTCCAAGTTGTGGTCGAAATCTGGCGTAATATTGTCTGCACCCGCGTTGGATTCTATGGTAATCCCCTCAAAACGCGACCTGGTTTGTATCCGGAATACAATTGCCAACCAGGATTTTTCTCGTACAAGGCGTCCCTCGTAAATTATGAGAAAATTGGTTTGATGTAGTGGGGTCTGATTTGAAGGTAGATTTATAGTCCAAAGGGGCTTGGGAGACAAAAGTTTCTTTCTTCGATGTTGCCGGCGGCGAAGAAAAAATATAATTCGAAAATTGGGAAAATTTTCAAGTCACAAGTCACAAAACTCCATTTTTAACAAATGGCGGAAACTTTCACTTTTCGGTTTTTCACTACCTGAGGTCACAGGTCATGAGGTCAATCCGTGAGTGTCCTCCAATGAAAGATTAGCACAATGTAGAGCAATTTAGAATGTACAATATTCTAGAGTTCGACTGCATGAACAGAATTGGGTTGCAAATCCAACTCTGCCGATAGGGTGCTGGGTGGAAAGGTAGAAAAGTTGAAGTAAACTGCACAATTTGTGTGTAGAGCGTGAAACAGTAACTTGTTTGATTTTTAAGAGTATTTTATTTATTTTTCCTCAATTTCACAATTTGAACACTTTTACAATATTTTTGATCTTTGTTTTTACAATTACACTGTGTGTATGTTTCTACAAAGACTCAACTCAGACTTTCGCTGAACAACAAAGGAGTAGGGTAAACTCGGCTTTTGGCCAGGGAAAGGAGATGGACAACAAGACTGGTATGAACTATTTGGGGACCTTCCAGTACTTGTGTCTTAGGTTTTTTAGGAAAGGAAGGCTAGTTTGAACAATTTGAGGACTATCTAGCTCTTCCAAGGTAGGTAGAAGGGAAGTCTAGTTCGAACAATTTGAGGACCATCTAGAGCTTCCAGGTTAGGCAGTTGCCAGTGAGAACTCTGAGCGAGAACTGATTTTTGTGTTGCAAGTAACTCAAAATGAAAACTTTTTGGTCTATGGTAAACGTATGACTAACATTTGAGTAAGAGTGAAAAGTCAGACGGAAAATATCCAGACAATGTTAAAGATACGAAAAAGCGTGGGCGAACCAACTCCAAGACGTATCTTGTGCAGAGATGTACATGCAGTATGTATTATACAGCATGTAGTACATTATAGGTATAGCATACCTATAACTTTGCAAGTTGGAGTTTTGAGCTATTTTTGCATCTCCTCTCTCCTCGCTGAAATTTCACACGTGTAATTGTGTGTGCAGCAAGCACCGGGTAAAACATCCGAGCTTATAATGTGTCTGATTTTTCCAGACTGTGACTCATCGATGAGTCATCGATGATTCACTGTCTGGTCTGGCTTTTCGTACAATGTATTGCAATACAAGTAAAGTTTTTCGTGTTCTTAAATTTTACATGTCCAAGAAAGAAAAAGAGGTGAACGAAAGCGAGAAGGGAATCTAAGATTTCCATATCCTTTTCGTTCTATTTTTAGCCTATGTGCAAATTTGCAAAAGACAAGAAGCAAAGTGACAACGTTTTAAGCATGTTATATCATGCTGTGTGTAACTTTACGCTGTTTCGTTGCAAAGGCAAATGAAACGGACAGAACACAGTGGAAGAACGAGAAGGAGAGAGAAAAAGAGAAAAATCCAAGTCTCTCATTTCATCTCGTTGTTCGTCCATATTTTCTGTGCATGCTTCTTCTCTTGTCTCCTGCTGTAAAGCATGTAGTACAACTACAGAATATTATGTACATAACTTAAAACTCTTAAAACTATGCCTACTATTTAGCCTAAACGGTCAAGTTGACTCACGGCAAACTATGTATAAGCAAGAAAAGAGATATTCTACAGAAATTATTGTATTGCTACACAATACAACAATTTCCTCACTAAGTATGTACATTTTGGTATGCTCGTCGCAACAACAATGCAACATGATATCAGCAATACAAGTAGTATTATACAACGTATAATATTCCAGAGATTCTGCAGTTTATATACACACAAACTGTACAAAATATACTTAGTTATACGGGAACTTACTTATTGACTTGGAAAATTGCAGAATATGTTGTGGAATATCCTTAGCATACTTATATACAATGTATATGCAGAAACAATTCGGCATGTACCGTTTTCTTTACTTTATATTACTTTATAGTTTCCACCCCTTTAATAGAAACTGCCTATGTTTACAAACCATTAAGTAAGGGAGGAAAAAGTGGAGAAGAAGAAGAAGACAGAAGAAGGAAGGGAAGGGGGAAAGTGAAAATAAAATAACGTAATGGCCACCGGTTGAGACTACAATTAAGGAAGCGTTTCGTTTCACGAAGTGCTTGCCGGGTTACTTCCTCTTGCCTTGCCTATTCTCTACTCTTGCCCAAAAAAACAAGATATACTGCCCCAACTTTATTGTTCCTGTGTCGACTCCCTCAATGAGCATTAGCCTAGACCAGCCCCGGTTTCGGGGGAAAAGGTTAAAAAGTTCACTTTTCATCGGCTATACTGATACACATATTATGTACTTCTTCTTTCTCTTTTCTTCTCCTCGGCGGCGTTGGTTTTTTATTCTATACACAAAAAATGCACATTAGTCAACTATACATAATACATACCTACTGCAATGGCAATACCTGATGATGCAACTAGACAATTTTTCTTCCTCCCTGTTTCAATTAATACCGCAGCCCGAGAACCCGGACTATTAAGCGCAAAGTCAGAAGAAGAATTATTACTACTGACAACTATAAAATATTCATGAGGCTGATTAGTTAATTTTACGTTTTTTATTTAAATTGTTACACAGAGACTTTAAGTCATCCGTAATCCTTCCTTCTATATTCTGCAATTCTACAGTTATTGCCTCGCACTATAAAAATGTTGCGTTTGATAAAATTCCAACTAATAATAATAATAATAATGCAAGTCATATTATATTTCCCAATGCCCTTTCATGTTCTGTTTTTGTTATACGACAAAAGCTAAACCGGAAGAAAAAAAATGCCTTTCACAGAATCAAACATTTACGATTCTTATCGAGGAAAAGAAGAAGAAGAAGCAGCAGCAGCAACAACACTCTCATTTGAGATTTGATGAAGACATTTGAAGCGGCCCTTGAAATTGAAAAGTTAAATGACTAGGGCTTAAAGTTAAGTGACGAGACAAATGGAATGAGATGAATTGGCGTAGGGAAATTATATATGACGAACAATAAACAACCTCCTACATGTATAATATAGTAGAACTCGATGAAAAAAGAAAAGACAAAGGAATATTTGTACATAGTAGACATACACACCGTACATATGCATAAGCTAATGAAAGACTCTCTCCTTTGTCAAACTCTCAACATTCAATAGAACCAGAACCATATATAAAAATAAATTCTGAAAAATTAAACCAAGACAACTAGTAATGGGGAGAAAAGTCGTCTCTTTTTTTTCGGCTCCTCGCGCCTTCTCCCCTTTTCTTTTCCTTAAAAATCAGAGATGGTATATATATACACAACAAGGAGAAGGAAAAAGAGCGAGAGATCGCAGGAAAAAGAGTAAAATAAAGATACGAACAGGAAAAACGTTCAATAAATACAAAAGCATTTTGAGGACAGCCGAGTATGAAAGGAAAAGAAAATGCTTCGCGACGGAAAGATATTTAATGCGAGAGTGAAAGAGAGAACCCCGCGAAAGAGACTACATACATATACATACATACATACATACATACATGGAGGACAAAGCAAAGAGCAGAAAAGCAAGCGGAGAAAGTAAAGCAAAGAACAAGGAGGTTTGAATTCTTCCTTTCCTTCGTTATTATTATACGGAGAAGATGAGAAGACGACGTCGGAGAGAGACGGTGAAGGAAAGCAAGACGGTGATGAGAAAGAGGAAAAAAGGAGAAAAAAATAGGACTTTCTTTTTCTTTTCGCCTAATGAAATCTGAGCAGTGAGTCGCACCATTCTCCTATTGCCATCCTCCTTTTTTTTCTCTTTCCCTCTCACTATTTATTTACAAGTCTCTCAAGAACTTTTACCTTATTCTACTTTTCCTCTCTCTCTTTCTTTCTGTCTCTCTCCGTATTTTCCAACAGCAGCTCTATCTATCTAGCTCCTCTCCTCTCTTGTACACACACACCCCCAGAAAGACAACAAAAATAAATCCACGAAACGACAGCTCCGTTATACATTTGCACAGTTACACATGCTATAATGTGGATCCATCCGTATAAAGCCCACTCGCAATTTACAATCACAAACATAATCATCATTATCATTGTTGTCGTTGTCGTCGTCGTCGTCTCAAAAATTTCTAGGACCTTTGCCTTCCCTCTTTTCGCCCTCTCAATTTTCTGCCAGACTTGCCGGTACGCATACACATATTTTTTAACATTATTATATTGTTATTTGACTTGAAAATTACAAATGACTTTCATTCAAGCTCAAACAACAGGTCAAAAAGTAAAAAACTAGGTCGCTACTTAATAGTCATCCTTTCAAACAGTTATTGTTGCAAAAAACATTGTTGTTTTGGCCTTTTGTCAGGCCGGGATTTTTAACTTGAATGTATGTACTTGCTTATGAATTTCCCCAAGTTGGTACACAGTTTTTCGTTATTGATTGAAAATGTTGTACCCTTGTTTCATTTAGTTACAAAGTTACATGTTGTTACAAACTTTGTTACTAATTTTTCATTTAATATGCATGTGAATTTTTTGTGGCATTGTTTTTGTAATTTTTTAATTACATGTCAATTAACTCTGATACTAAGACAAAACACCGACTTGACTGTACGACTTGACTCGACATGACGTGTGAAAGAAGGATTTGAGCAATGTTTTTTTGAGTATCACACGCAACGCGAAGAAAAACAAAGAGAGACGTTATAAGTTTGAGTTGAAAAGCCAAAACTATATATATACACACACACACTCTCTAAATTCGTAGAAAGGCATATCACATAATATCATAGAGCCGTATAGTTTTCTTCTCTTGCATAGTCTCATCATTCTCGCACTTTCGTGACGCCGCCGACTTTTTTTCTCTTAAGAGCATTTGTAAGCCACATAAAATAACGGACCGATGAAAGAAAGAGAGTAAAAAGTATAAAATTGATATGAAATGAGGAAGAAGAAGAAGAAGAAGAAAAGAGTGAAGCTCTGTTCTGTTCTCCTATTCCATAATGCCACACGTTACGTTCCGCACACACAAACACATATACAGTACTAAAGTAAAGTAGTGCATTATACAGGTATAATGTACATTGTAGTACAAAGTACAATATGTATATGTATGTATGTATGTATAGAATAGAGAAGAGAAAGTGGAAAGTAGAAGTAGTAGCAACACCCGCACTTATTACACACTCAAAGGAAAAAAGAGAGTTGAACAGAGCAAGGGAGCATCAGGCAAGGCAGCATGCAGGAGGAGCAGAGTACGGAGCAACAGGCAAGGGAAGCAACAACCGAACAGTCAAGTACAAAATAATAGAATAGTTTCCTCTCAAAACCAACCTAACGACTTCTCTTCCACTTCTTCCTCCTCCTCCTTCTATTTGGCCAACTTCTTTTTTCCTCTTCGATTAATTTACTCTTTTCCCTTTCTTCCTCTTGTTCTTCTTCTATACACATACAATATACAGCCAAGAGTTTTCCCCCTTTCTCTCTCTCTGCCTTTCTCGGCTTTCAGCTTTGACTCTTATCCCACTATTTTCGCCAACTTTCTCCTGCTTCTTCCTCCTCACAACTTTCTTCTTCGTCTCTAAGAGCTTTCCTTAACACAAACATACATTTACTCACGCTATGCCACATGCCAGAATAATAATCCAAGCCAACATGCAGCTCTATCCCCATCTTCTTAAACAGTTTGTGCGAATACGAAATGGGAATAGAAATACATACTGAAATATATCTAACTATTATACAAATACAGAAAGAGCAGCGGCAACTAAAACGCAAGAAAGCGAGTAGAAATTATAATATGTACAGCTATAAACAGTACAAAATATCGTATGGGCTCAAGTTCAACGTAAAAAGGAGCAACCAGTGGTATAAACTGCGTATACCTGTATGTATAGCAGCATAAAGCAAACATAATGATAAAGTTTCTAATTTCTAATACAATAGGAAAAATCTACTCCACTCAACGCAGGACGAGCTACAGCGAGTGTAATTTCACATATTACCCACTTATGCTATGTATACAACGACAGAGATACACAACACAACTATGTATGTACATACAAATGCTGTACAGACTTTAGCCACATACTTTTTTTGAAAGAAAACGAAATAGAATAGACGGGGGAAACTATCCCATCATTCATAACTGCCTGATCGTATTAACTAACGTGGGCACGGAAATACTACGGCCGCATTCGAAACTCATCTTATATGCTCGTACAAAAAATTACATGCACATCATCCAACTCTCTTTTTAACTGTAGATATGTAGAATGTAGAAGGGTGAGCATAATAAATACCTGAAGATAGGTTTTTGAAAAAAAAACTTCCACTAATCAAGAATTTCAACGAGAAAGTCAAGTTCAAACAAGTTCCCAGTTTTCTGGTCAAATGTAAATCTCAAAGAGCAAAATATTTAACAAAAATTTGATACTTTTCATACAAAAAGAGAGTAAAGACAAACCTGAATAAATGACCATGACACCAGCAACGCCAAATATCCATGTTGTCCATTGAATCTACCGAAAATGATTTTTGAAATAAATGTGTTAAAATTACTTCGAAATCAAAAAATAATACCAGTGCATTGAATCAATTCTCAGTTTAAACGGACTTACCTATAATGATATGCGTAGTAGGCAAAGTGGTACAAGTAGAAAAACCTATAAAGAAATTAAAAAAAACATTTGTTATTATACTTTTTTCTTTGTAAAATCTTCTATTAATGTAATATTACCATTATTATTGTACAGCTATTAAGCATAAGTTAATTCACTGTAAAGTGGGTTAAACAAGTGGCAGAGTATTATTTTACTATATAGCAGTCAAATTTATTCCGACGCGCAACTGAAGTTTGTGGAAACTACAACAATATAATACATAGCCCGATATATCATTACATACATACTATGATCCCTCATATATTGTGGAAAGGCCAGTATGGTACATTGAACATACATACTACATATAACAACTCTCCGTAAATCTTGAGGAGAAATGACAATAATAGTAATTTCTGAAGCGCAACAGATTCCAATTGTGGGAGATGATCCTAAGAGTAATTTTTACGACTCCATGTTGTTTTCTACACCGACTATTTCCTTCTGTCCTCGGACCACTCCACAACACAATAAAATAATACATATTATTATTTTATTATACCCTCTATCATCTCATGTGCCTTTTATATATCGGAGCTCCAGCTATTTCCCATTGCATTACAGGATCAACAAAAATAAAATCCTGGAGACAAAACAATAGCACTGAAAGGAATGATGGAGAAGTGCAGAGAGGGAGATAAAAAATATAAGAATGACAATACAATACCATAACATTGAGGAATTCATTCATTTGCTCCCTTTGTGAAGGAGGAGGGTCGCAACTTGATGTCCCTCTTCATTCTATCACCACATCACATCACATATCATAATATCACTCCTAAATAACCTCCGTTTATATTATATTACAGCCTTCCTCCAGATCCTCATGACTTTTGACCACTACACCAGACCAGTACAATATACAATATTATATGTCTTGCCTTTATCTCACAATGTCACAAGACAAATGGTGAAACTTCCATGTGGAATTATGATATCTCAACTAATAATCAGAACATATCCTGGATCTGGACTCAACACATACATTACATACATTGCACTGGTTGCTCGTAGCTAATAAACATGGAAAAGATTTACAAAACATACACCATGTATATACTTACAAAGACAAAAAACAATCAACAATGTACTTAAGGTATAAGCAAATAAAAAAAGAGGAAAAAAAATCTCAACTAGCTGTCCAGTACAATTCAATCCCGTCCTCGGACTATATATATATACAAATGTGAAAGTGAATAGTAGTGTTGATGTTGATAGAAATTGGACTGAGATGGGAAAAACCTTTACAAAACAGTAGAAGCAAGAAACAAGAAGACAAATTATATGTATACACTGCGAGCTCTAGATGTAGATTGTAGATAAAGAATAAATGTCGTCAGTGGTTTCTTTCTCCGGTTTTATTCTCGTAAACGTAAAATGTTGACGACAAAACAACAAGGAAAAAAACAAGGACAGAAGGTATCCTTAAGATGTACAAAATTTGTCTTGCATCTTGATATTGTACTAGATACTAGATTTAGTCCAGTTTTCTCTTCTGCACATCCATTCCGTACCATCCACATAATATACATACATAATAATAATATAGCCAAGTTCCAGTTGTACAAGAGGAAATGACATTGATCGTACATATACCGTATATACATTATGCATAAGGTCATAAAGACATACATTTTCAATACATTATATTATACATGGACGACAGCATTGTCATTGCCACCACCACTCGTGAATAAAAAGAGGAAGCAAGAGGAGAAGGAGGTGCAGAACCCATAGCCAAGTCAAAGCTATTCTACTCTTCCATGTATACTGAAATATTAACAGTGCATAGTGCATACTGCATACACACATTACGCATAATGTACAAATGTATACAGTACGCATATATGTATATGTAGAGCATATGACGATGTGAAAAAGAGCGGCAGAAAAAACGTCTCGAGGGAGACTGATATTGAGTTTTTTACGTTTTACGTTCTCATGACACACGCTGGAACTAAAGCTAAAGCTAAATGAGCTCCACAATTCAATTATTTTAGCCTAGCCTAAGAACATCAAGATGACGAAGAGAAAAAGAAGGCGGGAGACCTCATCGTATTACATTATGCGATCCTCCTCATCATTTCAAACCAGATGCTCAATGCAATGCTAAAAAACCAAAAAGGCAGTCCTCGTTCACTGCCCATGTAAGTACATATATTTTTATACTAGATACTTTCACTATTTATACGTACATTGTACACGCATACGATGAATCAACAAAACTGTGCATGTATGTATACGGCGGCGAGAAAGACGACAAAGACCACTCTTATTTCTCCTGTAACCTTCTTCTTCTACTTGTTTTGAGAGAAAGGCAGAAAGATACGTACGTACAGAGAAAACAGAAAAGGAAAAAAGATACCTCAAATTCTAGACTCGAAACATTCCTCAACTTGACTCCAGGATTTTCCCTTTCTCCTCTTTCTTTTCCCTTTCGAGTTCAACTCAACTGTTGACTGTGCTCTGTTGCTCTTGACGGTACATTTCTTTCACTAGGTATATGTATGTACAATGTATATTATTACATACGTACACATATATATTGTATATTATATTATACACTCTCGTCTTTTCTGCAGCGAATGAGTGAGAAAATCTTTTGACATGGTCTAGCTAACCTGGAGCAAGTTTACGAGGCGTGTAGTGCCTATCGCAAATAAATATTGCCATTGGATACCAACCACCACCTCATATCATCATCATCATCTACATGTGAAATCTTCTACAGAATGTCTTTTACAGTCTCTTCACAACAGACACAAGTCGTACAGTACATGGAGAATGTGCAATAAGTGTATCGACTTGTTAGCTCCAACTCCAGACTCTAAGGAAAGCCAAAAGTACATACATCCAGCCTTCTTTATCTTTTACTTATACAAAGATACATACTTATACGTGTATGGAAGGAAGTTTAGGTATGTATGTGTAATGTGTAGAGAGCTAGAAACTAGAAGGTATGTCAGGAAAGTAGTTTGTAACTGTAATTCTGTATTTGTAACTAAGGAAGAGCAACCGTCACATCGTCATCTCCCTCCTCTTCATGCATCCATCCCTTTCTCATTCACTCCCTCGTGGTGAATTTCGTTTCCTTCAGAGATCGAAAATCGGTAATATTATGTACATTAATGTATGCAATACTCAATACATACATATCCACTTGACTTGTGTCTCGTCTTCGTCTATGGAATACAGAAACTTCCCTCCTCCTCCTCCTCCCTTGTCATCACATCACATTCAAATTGTAGCACTCGTGGTCATATAGTTTGTTGATATAGGATGCATAAAATTATACAAATAGAAAATAAAACATGGTACCTACATATTCTATAATATATATAATATTATTATTTTATTATTATACGAGAACGCCTGTAAAACAAAACACCTTCTATCTTTGGAAATCGACTCTGCTAAATTCTTCTTATAAAGGCTGAACACACGCAAATCTGAGTACATGAATGAAGAAACGTATTGAACATACGCGTGGATAGACAGAAATAACAGGTTATAAATGAATATGTAATAATATCACTTTGACTCAATTTTGCAATGTGTATTGTATTATAATATTAGAATTCCAGGAGTCTACACGATGGTCCTTAGCTTTAAGTAGTTCCATCTTTATATTTTCTTAAAACTTTACAATGTTCTAACATTGGTACAAATAGTATACATAGTGTAACTGAGTATTTCAAAAGTTCTTTGAGTTCCTTTTAGCAAAGTTGAAAGCTTGGTCAAGAATTTGGATATGGAAATTGAATAAGGTGATTGAAAGTGGACATTTAATATTTTTCCTAGATTAAAAAAGTTCTTTCAAAAACGGATACGTACCCAAAAAATTCAACTTTGATTGTCTTGTCAAAACAAACTTTCACAGAAAATTCAACAACTTTTGAAATAATATTCCCATTATAAAAAAATCAGAGGTCCAAGTTACAACTAATACGACTATGTATATTATTTACACGAAAGCGACTTACCTAACCCAATGGGTTTTAGTGATACTCGTGTGGGAGCAGACACTATCATACTGGTCACATGAAAGAAATTCATACAAAGACATACATTAAAAAAATGCAAAGGAGTTGAATAAGAAAAAAAAATTGGAAACAAATGGGTAAATTAATAATAATTAATCTCACCTGGTCGCAAATCCATACGATGAAGATTACGTAAAAGGCAATCGTTCTGTCATTGAAAAACTCGGACCTTTGAACATGCCAAAAATTAAATTTCATTATGCATTCCGTTATATGCAAATAAAAGTAACAAGTAACATGCATAATATGTTCTTTAAATTCAAACATGATATTATGTATGTAATTTCTTATTTCTTACATTATTGCTTCCATTCCTGAAGACGCCGGAGGAAATGGCATGAAAAAAAAACAAACAAAAGTATTTAAATTCGTACGAAATAACATTAATCGCATCATATTATTTCAATCAGCAACGATCAAGCTACAATTTAAGCAATATTATTACCCTTTACTCTGATACCAGCTATTGTAAAACTTTAAGACTTGATACAGCAACAATTTGAGCAAAGAAAATATTCAGCGTTTTGAAAAAATTGATATTTTTAGTTCGTGATCTACACAAAATTCCTTTATAAAGCAAATATATTAATGCCGTCTATTCAAACATCTCCAATTATATAACTAAAGAGTCAAATCATTTTTAATGACTACTAACTATGGTCATAAACAAAACATCAATAACACAAAATTCATGACATTTACATGACTCTAGTTGTTAACAAACAAAATCAACAATGATACACTGATATTAAAGTTATCATTTTGATTACATGAGACCTTTGGTAAAGTTCTATCAAGGAACCTCACAGTTCTAACGGCATAATATTATGACACGTATAACATGAACGATATAAAGCCTGAAACAAACCCAAGTTTTGAAAGTCAGTCGTCGATCGTCTTTCCAGCTCCTGGTGAAATGGACGAGTGCGAATAAGTAAAACAGGCGGAGAAAAACTCAAAGATGTTGAGTCCAAGTACTCAGCGTGTAATATTGAATACATAGTAGTCATATAATGTGTGTGTATGTACATATGTATAGCTAGAAGTATCTAATGCGTGGAATACAAAATAAAAGGACTTTTGTTTGCTCCTTTCTCCCTCTTTCAACACACACACACACATTCCCTTTCTTTTTGGCTTAGAGTTAGCGTTAAGGTTAAATTACATTGAGTTAAACATTAGGTAGTTGGATAAATAGCTGGTTGGCAGCATGAGGTAGATGCCTTGCTGTTTTCGCTCCTACTTTGACAATCTAGACTTTCAGAAATCTTCTTTTACTTATTACTCTACTCCTATTAAGACTAAGAGAGAGAGAGAGAGGAAAGAGAGAACGCTCGCTGACTACACAAGCCAGGAAGCTATAGCAGCGAATGAGGGAAAGTGAACACAAGAGAAAGAGAAAAAGAAAAAAAATGCATACCACATACCAAGCTACAGCCTTCCTAATTCCTACCCCCGAATTTCATACATGTTGTATGCACATACACATACACAATTTCAACTCTCTGCTTTCTCTCTCTCTCTCTCTCTCTTTCTTTATAAGCCGAAGGCTCCAGGACACAAACCCAAGTGAATTACACATGGCAAATGGCGAATACCTTCTTCTGTCTCTCTTTTTCTCTCTTTCACTTCCACCTACCCAGACAAATAAATGTATAACAGTCAGTGGATGGATCTATCTATCTACTTACTCCGTACATACACACACAATATGCATGTATTGCACGCATTGTACATGTTCAGTCAGAAACATTAGACATCTATCTACCCATCTACATTATAATATCAGCTTAAACTTTTAAAGCTACACACTACAAACACTCCACACACACAAACACACATATGGCAAATATCACTGTGTTTGAATACTGAATACATACATACATATTGTCTGTAGAACATACACAATTTATATAATGATATAATATATACATAATACGGCTCAACGCTCTCCTTTTTTCCGTTTTTTCCCCAAGTCGCAACTCGTTTAATAATGTCAACGCTCCATGCTTCAGACTTTTTTCTCCCTTTCTCCACTCTCTCTCTCGCTCTCTCTCGTTCTGTGTGTAGCTGCAATCATGCCATGGAATTACGCGAGGAAACGAAGATATCTGACGACTCTTTCTCTGTTTCTTTCTCTATTGCCATGAAACACACAACAGTGTTGACTACACCAAGGAAACCACGGACAGTATTTTGGCCTTTGTGGATCCATGCACAAACACATATACACACAAACACACACTCATGTGTCCATAGTCCATACAAAATATACATAATTCAGAATACAGTGATGCGGTGTGGATGTTGATAGACTACGATAGTATACATGCAACGGCAATATCAATGACAATATATTAGTTACTTTGCTTTTATGCCCGACAAATGAAATGAGAAAACTACCGCGACACATGTACATAAAAGTCATATAATATACACATACATATGTACATACGTCTATATATTGCCCGTAACAATCATGATAACAATAATAGCACACATTCGCCTATCTATCCACTGTGTAGCATCATCATCATCCCCTCCCGGGGAAAGCTCAAGTCAAGCTCTCTGTATAACGTGTTAGACTTTTACATGCCAGAAACACATTCAAAAAGGAAAATCTGCATAGAATTAAGAGAAGACAACTTATATATATTTTTTGCAATTGGGAAGTTTGTAGTTGGGCCCTCAAATTCTGGCATTACTAACTAGAAATGAAGCCCTGCTTCTTAACATGTATTTTTATAAAAAAAGAATTTCATTTTAAAACATTAGAAGTATGTCTATAGATCATATCTGTAGAATATAATATACAAAAAAAGTGAATGTCAATGAAGAAGAGCATCTCAAAAGTTACTACTATATTTTACTGTGAACTGAGACCTTGGAAAAAGTAAACCTGCAATATATTATTGCACAGTATAGTTGATAGTGCAGGATTAGATCGG
>JAQIVE010003496.1:0-16629 GCA_034698285.1 Sminthurinus bimaculatus | reverse complement strand
TTTCTTACAGTCAACTGCTCCTCTTTGTACTCCTCCTGTGCTCTCTCTGTAAAACTTTGCACTTTACGGGAGCAGTCGAGTCTAGAGAAGAGATGAAGATTGATATGGAGGATTACAGATATTAGCATGCCATTCCATGGTAAATATGAACGAGAGACAGAGAGAAAGAAAGAGAGTAGAACATATTATGGTATAGTAGAGTGGGTAGGGCTGGGCCAGGAACCAGGAATCACACTCCATGATTTGCTTCTCTCTTCGTTTTTCTTTTGCTTCTTATTCGTCTTCGTCTTCGTCTCCGTCTTGGTTCTCTTCTTCATGTTGTTGTTCCAACAACTTGCAACTACATACATTTATAATACATACATACACATATACACATGAAATGATTCACTTTGATTACTGTCTTAATGAGTCGTGCTCCTCTTTTGTCTTCTTTTTATGTATTTTCCCCCTGCGTTCACTCACCCGTCCTCATTTTCCGGCGAAAATCATTTCTCTGTCATCCTTATCTTTGTTTGGAATCTCTCGTCCTGGCACACTTGGTTGAATTTTGCATGGCGTGGCATGGCATGGCATGTGCCAATGTTCCATCATAATATTACATGATGTAGTAAATGTCTTAAATGCACTTATGTATGTGTGTGCCTGTTTTTTCAAACAACAAGAAGAAAACAGATTCTGCTCATTACATTATTTTTTTCACTCTCAAACACAAGCCAACATGTTAAGGATACAATAAAAGAGTGAATCTTACCATTATCGTTCAAAACGATCACACTTTATACATACTATGTATGTGTGTAGGTATAATATGTACTTTTTTTCTGAGAGTCCCCAAAGTTATAACATGTAGTCTCCAGTTATAGAGTATAATATAGAAATTTTCAGTCAAAAGTGTAGTCTTATATTTTTTACACTCTTTTTGACGCTTTGGTGCCTGTGTGTGTGCGTCCAGTGTACAACTACAAATCCAGAACGATCACGCAATCGGTCAGGGACACTTTAAAAATGTTCGTTGAGATTTTTTTAGCACTCATTCCTTCTATATAAAGTTTCTGGAAATGTCGAAAAATTGGTGTACAAGCATGTACTGAAATAGTATTTTAAATTTTGGCTTTGGCTCTTTCTTATTATTATTCTCTTTTGACTTTTTGACAGTGTCTCGAATTTTGTGGTGACAGGATAGTACAAAAAATGAAAAACCACCTAAGAAAGCATAATAAATATTATGAGTGTTTGAATGTCTATGTGCTATTTGTGGAGCCATACTCTCTTTGTTAGTGTTAGATGGATCGATGTACAATGTTCATAGTGCATAGTACATACATATAGCACATAGTTAGTAATAACAGTTGTTGCTTCATCTTTTCTAGAAAAATGGACAAAATGGATGAGAGGGGAGGATTTTGTGGACAAGATGAAGATCATAACAGCTCGTTTTTACAAGGATAATGATAATGTTGTCAACGACGAGCATATCTGTATGTATTTTCCATGTCCACATGCTTAAGATAAAGTTTTGGCAAGATACTGTGAGTATAATATTATATCAGTGTATGTAAGTATTTCTTTGATATTTTTTTAAAATTTACCTGTACACATACAAAAAATCGAGAACCATAATAATATACATACACACACATAAAGTGCCCATGTATGTGCAAACGAAGTATACTTAAACTGTAATTTGATGTAAATAAATGACATTTTGCGGTCTGTGTGACACTTTTGTGTGTGCTGAGTGCTTTATGTACAGTATTGTGTCTATTTTCTCGAGGGAGGAAATAGAAAAGCTTCCTCTCCATCGGATCGTATCGTATCGTATCATGTCATACTATGCCATATATTTTCGTATCAATAAGGTGTAGCATTTTGTATCTAGCTTTCTTATTCTAGGTTTATACTAGAGAAGTTTCATTTCCCATGATCATGATCCATGATCGCGTTGCAGGCTGGGCGTTCCATCTTCATGTATGGATACATTTGTATAGATTGACGAACATTACATTTCCCACCTCCAACTTTTCTGTTTTTACTTGAATGAAGAGATACTTTCACACTATCGGTATTAGTATCTATGTATGTATTTACAGTATGTATACTTTACTTCTTTTTCTTGGTTTTCATCCTCGGAACAAATTCGTTCGATTCGGTCTTTTTATACAGAAGCAGATAGTACCTGTAAAAATGTACATTTACTACCTACCAAAAGAAATGAAGAAGCTCCAGCTTCCAATTTTGAGAATGTAAAACCCTCTGAGATTGTAATGTTTTTAGTGTTTACGCACACACATGTACAATGTTCACTGTATATGCAGGATAGTCTAGTTCTGCATGATACTGTTTTACTTTTTACTTTTTATTTTTTCCTTTTCATCACCCTACAACACACAATATTTCTTTTAAAAAAAGAGCACAGATTTTTCAGGGGGGAAACGTTTATTCGTGGCAAAAAGTTGTGTCCTCATCACCTCGGCGGCTTAATGAGACGCACGTGTTAATAGTTACATCTATGTATGATACATACTCTACTTTTGTATTGAATTGTATACTTGAGTATAAGTATCTACTCATAGTTATAATCTAATGTAAAATATTATTTTGTATGTATGTATACAGTAGACAGTACACTGTCGTTTAAATACAATAAAATGGCCGTGAAAAGCTCGAGGCTTATACATAAGTACTATCTGATATTAGTATAGTATGCTCACAGTATTATTGTTCCATTCTGGTCAAAACTTGGAAAATTTCTTTCAAATCGTGGTGGGTTTAGTTAGAATTGTCCTTTTATACAGATACAAATTCAAATTTTAATTATGTGTAACTTGAGATTTTCTGTCCCCTGAAAAACCCGAAATGAAATTTTCTAATTTTACCCAGGAAAAATTTTGAATAAATAAACTTTTGAGCTTATGCTTTTTCAAATATTATAATATGCACAAGAGGTATGACAAAATGTGTGTAAGGTGTAAGTGTGTGTCCACTCTTGAAAATATACGTAGAAAGAAAGGAGAGAGAGAATGGGAAATTATCTATAACACCTCCTTTTAAATCATCTCCATCAAGAGAATGCTGATGATGATAATCATGATCATCATTATCATCCGCGTTACAGGACCGACTAAAAGTTGAAAAGCTACAGTGGAGATGACTCGTCATGACTCCATGTTACCTCAACTATCTGCTCTGTATTTTTGCCTTTTACATAATATTTTGATTGTATGTATATGTATGTAGATATAGTATATAGTATATTATGCATATTGCTGTTAAATTTATCATGTTTTTTGGCCAATATTTCCCACAGGATGGGAATTCTTCTCGGCTCGTCCTTTCTTTCTGCTCTGCTGCTCACTCACTTGCTTCCTTCAGCATCCTCAATCCTCATCTTCTTCATCTTCACCTGTACACTGTGCACTGTTTTACAAAATACTTGCCTGCTGTGTCTACTTAAATCAAGAAAATACATACATTGTATAATATATAACATATAACTTCGAATTTCAAATTCCAGAGCGAAGTAACAAACGATATTGTTCATGTTGAATGTTGTGATGCCTCCATGAATCTATTCTCTGTATAATATAGTTAATAGTTAGTGTGTAGTATAGAAAATAGCCACTGTTCAACGCTAAATGCAGGACGAAATGCAGGTACATACATATTTAAAGTACATGTTAGATACATACATACATTTATCTTGGTCGGCCACTCAACACCAAAAATCTAGCTACTGTTCAATGTTTATGTTTGCCCGGTGTATGTATGTATGTGTATTATTGTAACTTGTAACTTATTGTGTATCAGTATTAGGTTTGCTGATACATGTATAACTCAACCTCAATAAAAAACATAGACGGTATATTTTTGATTTGTCTTGCTGTCGATTTTGTTTTTGTTTTTGCTTTTGACAGTTGTCATGTTGTCATAATATGCCCATTTAAAATTTAATTGGGACACAAGTGCAGTTTTAGATCGACAGCAGACTTTGCAAGTTGGTCAATGTATGTATGTATGTATGTATGTATGTATCCAACTCTGTCCAGTTCTGTTTTTCTATCTCCGTTTGAATTGCATTGGGTAGTATACATTGTATCATTAATGCACATTGTTTAAAATGTTGGTCGTTGTTCGTCTCGTCCATTTGTCCTTAGTCTAGCTAACTTTAGCCTGTCAAACGAAGTAATCGATTCCCCAAATTACATACAAAAGCTTTTTGGTTCACTTGCATGCAAACTTTAAAAAAACAAATAAATAAAATACAACAAAAAGTTCATTTTGATTTTAGTTCTATATACGTGCAGCTGCAAGTCTCTTAGTTCAGGATCCAAAAGATGGGGACAAATAATATCAGCAAAAGATCAAAATGTTTAAAAATAATCTTGATTTTTACTCTTGTGTTTTGTCAAGCTCCTCAATTTTCAAGTTGTTCAACTTCAACAAAGTCCGTGGACAATCTAGAGCAAGTTTTACTTTTACTCGTGAAAATGCAGAGATTCGACGGATTTGACCAAAATCCTTTTTTTTCTTCCACCATCGAGTTTCATTTGTCAACAGAAAACATACGGCAGTTTATAAATTTCTCAGTTTTTCACAATCTTGGCAATAATATTCATCCGGTGGAAATCGAAAGGGCCAATAACCGAAAAGGTTCCGGGTCGGATGATGTTTGTGTTGAAGTAAAAGGGGTCAAAACACCTACTTGCTATTTTGCCAAAATAACCACCAAAACTACGGTCAAATTCTCGGTCCATTATCGAACTCAAGTGTTTACAATGGAGGAGAAAGCGGATTGGCTAAACATTTTTCGAAATGGATCACCCTCGAATAAAAACCCATTTATTTTCATTGGTGCTAAAAAAACAGAAACTTCACAACTTTTTCGGATGGAAGAAATTCAAAATTTGAGAAACAAAATCGGCGTGGCCATTGATGAGAGGAAAATTTTGGGGGCAAAATTATACTGGATTCATTTTGACTGTCTTTTTCAACTCTTTGATGCCCGTCAATTGAAAAGTTCAAGTCCGAATCCCAACAATTTCCGAATCTGCCCAAGAAACATGGACGAAATGTTGCGGTAAGAAAACAAACAAAAAACTTAAAATAAAATTTGCCCTCAAGAAAACATTTTATCTACAGTCTCATGAAAATTTCAACATTTTTATAAAAATTCAGCAAAATTTTATCAAACTTGAAATCAAAGATTTTGGACAAAATTCGTGTCAAATTTTTCCATGACATTACATATTTGCCAAAAACTTTTTCTAAGGGCGATTTCATTTTTTCATATATTATGTAAATTTTCGTCAAGATTTTGAAAAAGTCCTTTAAATTTTATTTTTAAGGTCCCATTCTGGACCCTTGTTAAACGGAATATTAAGGGTGAGTACTTGGCCCGGATCTCCTCACCACCTCCAGACTTTTGAAAACAGGGAAACCGGGAAATGCAAAATCCTCGGGATTGGCTATACCGCAATGACCGCTGTAGAAAAAAAGTACAATGTGACCCTTCAACTGACCTTGGGAACCCTGACAACGCGTCAGTACCCAAACGGGACCTGGTCCGAGCCCTTGGGCTCCCTAATTTCCAATCAGCTTGACGTTTCCTTTGCCTACTTCATCAACAGTCACCGGGGCGGCTACTTCACGACGAGCACTTATCTTCATCCTTTCAACTACATTTTCGTCACAGCCCGGCCCATACCTTTGGGCGTTCAATGGCAGGCCTTCTATCGCCCCTTCGCCCCCTCTCTTTGGCTCGCCATTTTTTGCTGCTTCATAACCATCTCAATTTTAATCACTCCAGCCAGAAACTTTTTCAATTTACTTCCGTTTTCTATAATGACCGCCTACCGAGGACTAGTAGGTCAAGACAAGATTACAACCAAAGGTCAAGGTCAGATCCAAACCTTTGTGGCCCTTGTACTGTCCATCCTTTGGCTATCCTCTGGGTCCATCTTTCGTCAATATTGGGCAGAAAACATCCTGTCGCTTATGGCCGTTCCTCGGTTACAGGTCAAACCCGAAACCTTTCAAGATCTTTCAAAAAATCACCCGAGTTTTACCATCAATCTCATGCACATCCCGTTGGGACACGACGAAATCTTCTTTCAAAATACCCAAAACCCCGAAATGACCCAAATTTGGCAAAGG
The DNA here is from genome assembly GCA_034698285.1 of Sminthurinus bimaculatus. Taxonomy (NCBI): domain Eukaryota; kingdom Metazoa; phylum Arthropoda; class Collembola; order Symphypleona; family Katiannidae; genus Sminthurinus; species Sminthurinus bimaculatus. Next base: position 10,473 of record JAQIVE010003496.1, on the reverse strand, counting down.
ATGGTCAAAATGCCCGTGACTCATCTATTTGACTGTGTGAGAGAAGCCGTGGTTGAAAAGGACGCCTGTTCAGTGTGTGTAGCTTGGGATGGCTTTCTCCATCCCATGGTCAGTAAAAACTTTACCATAAAAAGTGACCTCGACCTGACCATGAGGTCAAGGCCCCTTTTCTCCGCGTCAAACCACGCCTACATATCTCGTCATTCAAAGTATGAAGAGGAACTCAACCTGGTATTTGCTTGGCTCAGGGACTTGGGCATTTTTATCAAGAGTATGGAGCAAATTTATGCCGAGACCCGCAAAACCGGCGTCAGTTGGCTGAAACGACCACAAAACCAAACCCAAAATAAAAAACAAGATAATTATACAACCCGCCATCAACTTTATGGGGAAAACTGGATGAGCTCGCACGGAAACTTCAAGTCTACCAAGTCAGCGGCATGAACTTAAATATGCTCCTCGCGCCTTTTGTCATTCTTCTCACTGGACTTTCTACAGCAGTCATCAGTTTCTCTGTAGAATTTTTATATTCCAATTGCATATGTATTTTACTCACACAATTAAAAACTATTTCATTATGTGCCCTGCATCGATAAACTTTTGATAAAATTTTGACCCAAATTAGAAAATGTATACGTACACATTAAAAGCCGTAGAGACAAAGACCAATAAAGGAATTAACTCTCAGAAATTTTTGAATCTGAACAAATTATTCCAAAACTGGGCAAATTTACGTGTATACATTATGCTATGGATGGTGGGTAGTGGGTATCGACTTTTTGGCAGAGAACAACATGATGGCAAAGCCGTCTTCAAGAAGGGGAAAGCAACATTCGTGGATTGTTGACATTTGGGCTGACATTTAGGCGAATCTCGAGTGGAAAGAGCGCGCTCAATCCTGGAGAATTGACTTAGGTGCTCTTTTTTCAGTCCAAAGCTAAAGGCTGAAGCATAATAATATAATATGAGCAAGTGGAAGCATCCAGGAAGATTTTCTATAGCGTAAAGCAGGAAAGGCATCAAGAGAAATAATTTACAATATTTTTTAAAAAATCAGCTACTTTTTTGTTTCTTTGTCTTAGACATTTGTTGAAATTTTGAGTTACTAAATTATAAGTATCATGATAATTTTTAGTTAAGGTTAAGCAATATTAGAACCGTAATTTTTTTCATAAAACCTTAAAACTACCTGAAGCTCGAAATACAATATAGAAATTAGAAATACACCAGGGATTTCGTAAAGATCTGACGGTTTGCACGAGAAACTAAAAAATATAATGTGTGACGTTCAGTTGAATTTTATTAATGACGTTCTTGTCAAATTGTGTGTATCTTGTGTGTATGTACAGGGTCACCACGAAAACATGGACATTTTAATTTCGCTGCTATTTCTACAATATTTGTGACTGTGATCTAATTCAAGTAGGGAACTGTAGAGCATACTTTGCAGTTTTGTTTCCAGTGACATTTGTTAGTTATATTTCGGAGATGTAGGCCATAGGTATCAAAATGTAACACTCGAGTAAATAAGTTTCCAGTAGAAATATCTGAAGAGCTTTTTCAATGAAACTGTAGTATGTTGTTCAACAACTATTCCTTCACCCCATGTCAAAAGAACTTGAAAAAATCCGGAGGTCAAAGGTCAAATTCCCATCAAAAACGAAATCAAGTCAAAAAATCGATTTTCTAAAAAGTATGTGTTTTGAACCTTTTATAGGCTGGTAATGGTCTCTGGTTTATTAGGAGCTAAGTTCTTTTAACCGCATTGAAAAATGTCAACTAGTTTTATAAATACAGGCTTTTAAAAAAATTAAGTTTATTTTTTCGGTACAAAAAAATCGGCTGCTTTTGACTTCAATTAAAAATATTTTTAGTTTACTTTATGACCTACTGCCTCTAAGTGGTTGTCAACAAAACTGCAACGTATGCTCTACAGTTCCCTACTTTAATTAGATCACAGTCACAAATATTGTAGAAATAGCAGCAAAATTAAAATGTCCATGTTTTCGTGGTGACCCTGTATATAAATACATATTTTTTCGACATGCATATTTTTTTGACTCTCACAAACGAAAAGTGAATAAATTCCGCTGGAAATCATTTAATAATAAAATTATATACAGTACACAGTCAGTATTTATCAGTTACAAGCTCAAAGGAAAAATGCTGACATAGAGTTGTACTAAAGCCTTTGAAAATGTAAATACGTAATCAACAGTCAATCACCATGTTAAATATGTGTTCAATGAACCGTTTTATCTTTCTGGACCTTTTACCCAGTTTACACACCGAATTGGTCAACTACATACGAAGAGCAATTGAACATTGCACAATAGGTTTCCAGTTATGGCCCGTATTTACCACAATTACCTGCCGTAGGTACATAGTAAATAGAGATATAAAAAATACATTCCGTATGAAAATGCGCATTTTTTTCATGGCAACGCAGAATCAGAAAATTCAAGGGTAAACAAGAACAAAGGTTAAATTTAAAATCATTGAATGCCTACAAAATGCTCGAAATTCGTAACCTACGAATTTACGAAATAATCAAATTTCGAAAGTGTTTGCAGTCTCGTTAAAAACAAGCTGATAACTAGATACATCATACATAAAAATGCGGGAAATCACGGACAGTATTTTTGGTGATTCTGAGAAAACTTCACCAAAATAGAATAAAATAGAGAAATTTGAGTGATGAACCACCAGCATCATACCAACAGCTTTCACATCGTACTGGCGCATTTTTAGGAAGAGCGGGATGACCCTTAAGATACATAAGAGGGTTGTATATAGCCTGTTATACACATACACGCCCACGCTTTAAGGAACGTTAAGTACATACAAAATATTGCTGCCCTGAATGCCTTGCAGGACAAATAGAAAGTTCTGCGGAGAAAGTCTGACAATTTTTCATACGTTGTAAAGAGTTGTAACTTTATGGCCGAAATCTTTTAGCAACGTACAACCAATGCTCATTCTGCATATATGTAAGTGTATTATGAGACTATGACCATGTGAAAGCACCCTACTAAGAGATAACGTGAAAACCATTGTACATGCATACATAATGGACAAAGGTCCATGACATTGCTACTGCTGATTGTCAAAAACCATAACCAGAAGAAAGGAAGAGGAATGAGATGATAGATAAAAAGAAAGAAAATGAGCAAGGCTCTGAAGACAGAAAAAGGGAAATGAAAAGAACAGGACATCATATACATTGGGCATGGAACCAAAAAAGGGAATGCATAAAAAGGGAACCTCTATAAAAACATGTATTCCAGGAAATGAAAGTAATAATGTAATGCCCATATTCACCTATAACATACATATCTCTGTGTAGTTTGGCTGAATTTGTCATCATATATATCACATAATATATACTTATGCACATGTAAAGATATAAAATGCTCCCTCAAATGCTACAAGTTACAAGTTGTAATAGATTACTCTTATTCCATGAAAAAAGGCTAAAAAACAGAAAGCAGAAAGATCAAGAGGAGGGAAATTCCTGCACACAATTCGAATGCATAATATGTACAATGTACATACTTGCTATAAAAGTGAAAACTTTCTTGGCAGATCAAAAACACAGGTGTTTGGAATAATACAATACAAAAGAAATACAAAGTCAAACACATCAAATTAATTAAATAATAATCATCGTAGCAACAATTTGTAACTTACTTAACTACAAATTTAATACTGATAATTAATTACCATGTTCGTGGATTCAACAAATCCAGAGAGATGTACTTTACCTATATTATATATGTAACTATTTATTTTGTACACGGCTTCTATTTTCCTTGTACATATTTTTTTATTTCCTGTCCCTCCCGTCTTTTTTCACGAAACGTGTGTATCATTTTACGTTACCGCGGTCGGATGTAGAACATTCTTCCTTTTCTCCAGACAGGTATTTAATATCTATACTCTATTTTTTCTTGCTATCTTACTAGTGACTTATACTTTAGTAAAATCAGAAATTTGAGGTCTATGTATGAACTTAGGTCTATAAGATTGTAGATAGGCTATAATATGTTTACCTATTTTGAACTGCATGGTGTATCGTACATTATTTCCTATACTCGTATGCATGCAAAATACATGCATTGAAATATACCGAGCGATGGCGAAGGTTTACAGATATAAGCATCAAAATGCCTTCCCCAAGAGTGCCATTATTAACTTTCTTTATGGAACGTTTATTCTGTTTTTTCATCGTCTATTCTCGCTATCTTTCTCTTTTACTCGTCTGGTTTTTTCATGTACATAAATATATGCGCACACTTCCTTTATTCCTATTTCTTTTTTCATTTGATGATTTTTTGCAACTGGATCTCATCGACACGTGAGACGTTGAATATTGACACGAACTCAAGTTTTGCACCAACATTGTACAGTTTACAGTCTACATTGTCAGTGGCAGAATTTAATATAGGAAAAAACAAACAAAACGAAGAGACATACTGATGATGAGAATGGGATACACCGAATAGAGCCAACAGCAAACAGTCTACAACATTTCCTTTTTTTTACATGACAAAATCATCCCAACGTTACTAGATTTTCTTGTGCAATATTGTATACATACATACAAGCAGATCTTTATATCATGTACCTATATCTACATTTTCTAGATGCTGCAACTAAAAATGTAGTTCAAGTAAAATATTTTGGATTTCATACAACAACAACAACCATAAATAATACAAATAAATCTGTGAAATATTTTCCTGAGCTATGTAAACTGGTTCTGTATTCTGAATTTCTGTGTACTACAAGACAAGCAACAAGAAAATTGTGCACAGTGTATGTATAGACAGTATAATATTTATGTTAAAGCTACAAAAATTTAATTTCACTTCAAGAGACGAACTGAATGGGAAGAAAGAGGAGGAGAAAGAAACAAATCAATGATATGAAGATGATAATAACAATAAAAGTTGAAGGAGAATAAGAAGACAGAGTTCCACAAAAAATAAACAAAACACTTGAATCAAAATAGAAGTTCCAAAGTCCCAACATTCCCTTGTGCTTATCCTTGTACATTTTCCAGTGCAAAATTCTAAATTCTATTTATTTAGTTTAATCAACGGAGGCGTCAGTGACGTCAACTTCGAATTAAGCATACATGTCCATGTAGGATGTAGTAGGTAGGAGGACATATGTAGTAAGTACATATGTAAACATAACGAAAATACAATAAAAGGTGAAAAATCTAGATCTTTTGAGTTATTTGATACACGGCCATAAATAGACAGAATTGACTTTCATGCACCATTGCAGAAATAAAAGTGCTGCTTCCCATATCAGCAAATGTTTATACATAGCATGTATTTTTCCAAAACGGAAATAAATGCCTGAATTGTTAAGTGCTTCGTAATAGATACCAAAAGGAGTGAGAAAGTCGTACCTTCGTTCCTGGCCCGGGAGTACAAGCGCAAAACTCAAAGGTCCAAATGAGAATGAAGACTTTTTGTCATAATATAGCGTCACTTCAGTTACACGTAGGCGTATTTTTTCGTGTGAAATCCTACCCTTGTACTGAATTACTCTTTTAATACTTGGATGAAAACGAAAATGCAGTAAAAAAACATATTTAGGTCACCGAATCCTTTTTCGTTCCCATGTACACACGTATGTATACATACATACTACACTATGACAATTTGGTTACTTTCACCACTTTAATTCTCCGGCTACTATGTACTTGTGTTGTACTTCGGCATCGAGCATTTGGTATAACAATATTCTGAAAGCTATAAACAACCTCGGAAAACTTAAGCATTCACGACCCATTTCATCTTTTGTTTACACAAATTAAAATGGCGTCTTTTCCGAAAAAAATACGGAATAATGAAAATACTTTAAAATAACAAGTGCAATAACATCAAAAAATTGTCATTTGACCTCAAGTGTTCCTCGAAACTCCGCCCTCTTGACCCAGGGGCTGCCATAGTCATTGAACGTGTATTTATTATAAAGACTAATGGACCATAATACGAAGTCTAATGCAAATCGATCAACATGTTGAGCTGTACAAACCAAAGCTGTTAATTTGGTTTTGCTGAAGTCCTGGATACAAGAAATACAATATAGAAAAAGTTTTACTACATAGTTGTAACATCAACCTCCTCTTTCTGGCCGTGTTCATAATCACTCACAGCATAGGAAACTTTGTTTTGCTAATGTTTCCATCGCCGTGCACTTGTTAGCAACAATACTTGGACAAAGGGCGTCCCTGTAAAGGAAAAATATTTTCAATCTGTCTCAGTACGTTGCTTTCGTCTACAGATAAGAATGCGATGGAAAACCTATTATATATTATGTATGTGTAGTCAAAGTAAGAAAAAATGGTGCAAGCTAGTCAACCACAGAATTTTGCGAGACACACAATTTCAGCTATAGGTTGATCGAATAGCAAGGAAAAGGCACATTCACATTCCCAATCGAATTTGATTGTGCAAGAAGCAAGAAGTCAGTCAGACATGCTGCATTATGTACATAATGTACGTGTGTAGTGTGTATTATGCATGTATCTATGCACATGACATTGTGCTGTAAGCTGGAAAAGGAACAAATCACAAAAGAAAGGGCATTCAATATTACCTACCCATTCAAAAAGTCTATTTTTACTCACGTATACCATACGTATTACTTATACATGCATAATATATTGATAACGAAGACATCCTCCTCCTCTGCATGGTGCAAAATGTGCAGCTACTCCTACTTTATAAAATCTGCATTGGAAACATGAACATGAACAAAACATGGAATCAAAAAGGAACAACAGAAAAGGCGTCCCAGCGCAACCACAAGATGGGAATATTTGTAAATGAGCAAATCTCATCTCTATACCTTTCCCGTCAATATTATTCTCCAATTCTGACTATGTAAAAGATTCTATCTACATACATACATAAATGGTTTGCCACAGAAAAAAATAAATGGAAGAGAAAAAAAATACCAAAATGAACAACAGCAGGTCGTGAAAAGGTAAAGGGAGAGAACGGAAAATGGGAAAACGAAGAACCCCTTTGGGATTCGCCTTCCGTCTTGTCAACATCCATTCATGCATACAAACACTATATATAGATAGTTATTACATAAATATGTGGTTCACCTATAAGATGTATATTGCCCCGATATATACCTATAATATACAAAATACGAGTTACATAAATAGAGAAAAAAGAAACGGCACAAATGAAAAATACTTAGCTCATTGCATTTTTATATAGTTCCTTAAAGAGTACAAATAGTACAATGTGTGAACAAATCTTTATAAGACACAAAAGACGCAACCAAAGAACAAAGACTTGCTCGCGATTGCTGCAAAAACATAGCAAGCAACATACAACATACATATATACATTTTACATGGTTACATCCTGACGATGTTTGCCCTATTCCTTCTCCCAATTTTCGAACGTTCTATTCTGTTGTCAATTTTAACAAAAGACTCTATGCTCTGTGGAATCCCAGACCTCCTACGTGTGCCTATCTTTTGTTCCCTGGTGTTCCTCTAAATTTTGGTTATTTGTACGTGATTTTCCGTTTTCCTCACTTTTGAGGGAAGAAGGAAGGAAGATAAAGTGAAAAGGAAAGAAAGAGAGCGAGGATAAGAGATAAGAGAAAATAGTTACTTTCACCAAAATTTTCTCTCCATCTTTTTTAAACCCTCTTGGTGCTTTGAAGTACATGCCAATTCAAGCAAATCGGTACAGTAAATATATATACATGCGGAACTGTAAAAACAGCTTTCATCATCCTTTTACTATTTTTTTACAATAGATATTTCCACGACTTAACACGTTGTGTGCCAGTACACAATAGAATACGTACGTATTCTGTATAGAATATAGAATTCACTATGTACGTATGTGTAAATACATACAACAAAGAATTCAGTACTCTGCTGTCTCCTCCAACTCATACTGTATAATATATACTTACACAGACAACAAATTGAAGTGAGCAGACATGGAAGCACCTAGTGCATGCAAAAACGTGTTACACAAACAGCCACAAGTGCCACTTGAAGCCGTACATATTTATTCATAAAGGTATCCAATCTAACTACATAAATAGGTTATATAGTCACGAGAGTAAGAGTTTGAAGTACTATCGATTGCTTATTACAAAATTTAAGAGGCTCAATATGTGCCAACAATATATGTTATGAGTAGGAGCATAATATAATACACTTCTATCCAGTTGATGCATACTGTTGAACAACCTTGGCGGCGAGAAATTTACGGTACACTTTAAATCTAACTAGTAATCTAAGAATAGACATTATAGTTAATAGCGGGATGTTTGTGATGCATAATATATAACATATATTTCATCAGTCAATAGTAAGTTGTGTATAAAATACCGACTACAGACACTAAAAACCCCTAAGGAAACCAATGACTGGTTTTTGTGCTTGAGAAGCCTTTTAATTAGATAATATTATTATTGTGAACTTTTCATTGACTTGCTTCTTCTATGCATCATAATAAATATAGACAGCATTGATGAAATGTGTATTATTGTTGTTTATTCTCACTATTAGACTACAATATTATTTGTGATAATATAATGATGAACAAGAGACAGCCTTCAGAAAGAGGAAATCTATTTGTTATAGTTGTTGTACAAACTTATAAAGTTATAAAATACATGCTGCATGCATAATTGTGGAGTATACCTATTAAATACTGTAATTGATATTAATTAACCGTGAAGTCTTATATAAGCGTTATTAATTATGAAACCGTCCTGCATATGCTCAAAGAGTACACATTTATATCACATGCAATATTATAGAACACAAACGTAATCTTTACCTCAAAATGAAGGGTCCTTGGTTAAAAACTTGAAGTATTCAATGCTTGAAACTTGAAATGTTGATTAAAAGCCAAGCTCAACACTAGAGACTAGAGGGTCCAAAACGAAGTCCATCTGCAGATTTAATAAATAAAAGATATATAAATATAAAGTAAAAGGCGACTTTTCAAAACCTATATTTCATTGTTCCAAATAACAGCATAAGTAATAAGTATCTAATGTAGGAAAGTCAATAGTCAGGATTAGGGATTCAAATTAAAAAAATCGCAAAAGTACTTTGCCTTTGTTTGCTTTTTCTACCCTTAAACTTTGAAACGAGTGGTTGAAAATATTATATTAAACTACAATATATTGCATAATATATTTTATTATGTATCTCCTGCATCACGAGGATTTAATATATTGACATCGAAGCACTGTTTAATACTTTTATTACTTGATTATGTCCGGGTATATCACGATCGACACAAAAAGTAGAAATCAAACAAAACTTATAGAGGCTGTAAGCTTCGTCCGGTTTTTGGAATCGAAAATGAGTTCCGGGAGGTCCTATAGCAAACTGGACAAAACTTTATCCATGTGGGAGCGATCAAACTTTGTTCTTGTAACGTCCACTATAATTATTGGTGAAACTATTACTTACTTAGTCAAATTATTACTTTTATTACTGCCTTATGTATATTTGATATTACTGACGATGAGTACTACGGCCTATGCACCTCTACTTTAAATGAACGTCGAAAAACGTGTTCCTTTTTTAATCTCACCAAATTCCTCATCAATTTCGAAACATGAGCTTACGTACACTACACATATTTAGGTAAGGTTGCAGTTTTTCACTTTTTTCCTCGATCCTCGATTCAAAAGTTTTCAGTCTACCTTCCTCTATATGTACATAGTACATACACTATACACAAAAACGTATGCTTTTATTTAGTAGTTCAATAATTTAAACTACAAACTAGATAACTACATAATAACTACGTTAGTCTAATGTCTAATGCTCTTAAGGACTCTTTGAAAAAATTTACATGTAAACTTACATCTACAATGTACAAGTAAAAGTAGTAAGTATTATGTGTACTAATATCCAGAAAATAACTTACCTATAATGAGAGTTACTTAGAGATTCTGCTGTAATGTACGTTGTACGTAGCCATTAACTCTGTTTGTGGTTTTCCAGCATTTCAACAACTGACTGCCTGCGTATTTCCATTTCCCCTTAGTTAATAAAACACTCCATGACATGTGCCGACTTACATGTGTCTCAGCATCATGTCTCATCATCAACCTTTTCATATTTGTTTGCTTATTAATATCATTGAATGATATTATACTCTCGTCTTTCGCCATCATCTTTTTTTTCCGAAAAAAACTACTAGATGCAAGTGAGTATAAAAGTAGTAAGTGCCATATATAATATAAATACTTGTGAAACACGAGCCGACAGATATATTACGTTTTAGTACTGAGTGCTAGAGTAAAAAAATATCCTGCAAATAAAAAGAACAATATTAAGTATTAAGCATTAACATTAATATCTCTATTATAACGTCTGGCAACAAGAAACTTGGAATGGGTTTGAAGCTGTGTCAAAACCAAACCAGTGAATATTTTTGGATGCCC
>JAQIVE010003495.1:0-16633 GCA_034698285.1 Sminthurinus bimaculatus | reverse complement strand
AAAATTGTTCAGGATCAACAAAAGGTATTCCATATGTCAGCTTTGTAACTGACATATTTTTGTTAATATTTAACTATCTAAAGTGCTCAAATTAAATCAAAATGTAAAATGTTATTAAAATATAATATGTATGTGCAATGTAAAACATAGAAACAGCTGATTTACTTTAAACCAAATCTCGTTTCTCTTTCTGTCACTACTCGTCGTGGCGCTTCATAATTGTATAGCGTATACATACATAAGACTGGTGACTTTTATTAAGCTTTTTTGTTTTCTCGATTATTTTTTGTAAATCCACTCCAGGAAGACAATCCTCCCATTATATCACTATGATATGACCAAGAATAGACAAATTTTGTGGAACGTGTACTCTTAAATTACAGATTATTTCCAGGGGAAACACGTAATAATAATGATAATACTCATAATAAGTATAATATACACATTGTCAGTAGTTACACCAAGAAAATTCAATTCTTGTGTATGCATACATATTAGACATTACACGTTACACTGTAAACAACTATACAGTTTATGAATTCAGGGAAAACATACATATGTAGGTTTTCTTCAGAAAACTGCACAGCTTTAACATGAACGTCATCATCACATGTTGTGTGTAGTCCTAGTTTCGCTCTTCCAGATTCCTCCAGTTTCAATGAGCATTCGACTCAGTTCCAGTTCCTGAGAGTGAAAATCAACTGAAAAGCTTTTCCCTCTCTCCTGTTTTCTAGACATTTCATAACTGTAGTTTTCACGTTGAGATAGACCATAGAACATTAGGCGTGTCCGTTGGATGTTGGATACGGACCATAAAATTTTCTTTCGGAAAGAGACGATTGAAAACGACGAGTAGCATATACGCATCTTCATTTTGTGTACATAAATGCTGAAACTGTAACTGAACCAAAGAACCAGCAGAGAAAATGTGTGCAGATATGCGTCATTCTTATTCTCTTTCTCATCACCATTATCATTAAATCCAGTGCAAGAGTGGAACTCTCAAAACAGAGACGGCGAGTCCACTTGCTCAGCCTACCGCTAGTTCTGGCTCCTCTTCTTTTTAAATATATATCTTGAGGACAAGCCTTTGGATTTTCACATTTTAACTTAACCAGCTTTACACCCCAGAAAAGTTGAGAAGACAAAAATAAAATGAATGTATACATTAACTGTTATTTACCGGGGTAAAATCGTACGGCCAAAGTTACACCACCATTCTCTCAACAAAGTCAAAAGCACCATCACGATCAATATGACAGTGTATTAGATAACTTACTTACTTGTAGACACCTAAAACTTTATCAACAACATTGAGGAAAAAAATCAAACTGCAAAAGTAGGACTTGTGCAAAAAACGATATAGTAAAGCTCGTTTAGCCTTTGATTACGGAAGAACCTGCAGATTTTCCCGTCAAATTCAATTACAATTTCAATTTAAAGTTTAACTTTTTTCTTTTTACAAACGGAGGGAAAACACGTTCTTGCCAATTTATTGGATTAAACAGGAAGTTGAACTTAGTTGGAACTGAAACGGGAGATTGAAACTCAATATTCAAAATCGAATACCTTGTTACTTATAATATTATTCCTGCTTCCCCCGATTCTACGAATTTGAACTCTCTCGCTGTTTGGATTTGCTATTTATCTATCTATCAGCCATCAGGAGGCATCACTCGAGCAGTCGTAATTTCATGGACGAGTGACAAATCTGAGTGTCATCCCAATCCAAATCGAGAGTCCCAAAGTCGAGATAAAGTGATACAGGAAAAATGGCTCTCACTCTCTCTGCGTGTCTCTTGGTTCGTTCTCTCCCGGGTGATAACGACTTCGTCGTGATCATGATACATTTATATACCGTACGGCGACAGAAAGAAAAGAGCTACGCTTGCCACACACAAATACAAATACAAACACCAAAGCTTCTTCCTTTTTCCTTGTATATCCGTATGATACATTCTCCCAAAGCCTGAGCGACACGAAAGATATGAGAAAGAAACAGAAGAAAAGGACGGAGAGAGAAAGGAGAAAAAAAGAGTATACATACACAATTTTTACGAGAGCAAATCAACAGTCAACTGACAATCTTGAGCTGAGTACACAGAGACACATGGCTCATGACTTTTTCCTTCTTTCTCTTTATCTTCCTTTCCTTTCCTTCCTTTTCTCTCTTGGCATATGGGCCTAAGGGTAAGGGCAAAGACTGAGAGTTTTCCTCTCATTCTGAAGCCAATGAACATTGAGTCTTCAAATTTAGCTGACATTACACGTTACGAAATACGACAAGAGAAGAAGGGATATTCAAATGTACAGACAGATATTCCTCAAATCCCCTGTGTGATAAGATATAATCCCATCAGCCTATCTACACACTTTAACGCATGAATTGAAAATTATTATTATTTCTCTGTCCTTTTCTCTTTACTTCACTCCATTTTCCACAGTATACAGTATTAAGGTTTGACATAAACCTCAAGTTTGCATTTTCGTTTCTATTTTCAACTAGTTTTCTTCTTTCTTTTCATTCACAATCAAAGTCGCATTGGGAAAAAACTTGACTTTTTACATTTATAATGTATGACAACCTCTCTTCAGCTTCAATTTTCAATATTATTTCCCTTATTTTGTGAAGAATTCAACTATAATGCATTCGACCTTATAATGAGAAAATCCACTTGCAACTTCAACATTTATGGAAAAGTGTAAATTGCCATGTTAACTTCCATGTTCCTCTATGGCGGTACCCAGTTGACGGTTGATACATATTTTTATTTTTTATTTTGGCACATTAATAGGCTTTCCTCACCATTTACGTGTCCATATTTGTAATCCGATGAATATATAATATAAAGGGTGAAGCCATAGTCAGAAATGACCCGAGTTTTGTAAATGACTAAAGTCAAGTTGAGTTGAGCTGATTTTCCTACACATAATATAGTTACACATGATAATTCTCCATTTACATTGGCATTGTCATTCCAAAGGAAGAAGGAAAGGAAGCCAAAGAGAGACACTTGGCTGCGGAAGAAAAGAAGAGGGAAGAAGGGAGAGAATAAAATTTATTGTCACAGTGCCCAAGTCAAGCTCTAATCGTCACCACTTAAGTCAAGAAGACGAGTTTGGAGTTTTCACACTATAGTACAGTAAAATACAATAGACAATATGTGTACTTTTGTACATATGCATAGAGTCCACACATGTGCGTAAGATCAACATGTGAAATGTGAATGAAAGAGTACATTATTATGATTCCTATATCACACTCGATTATACACAAGTATTCTTAAGTCCCACGAGGAAAAAGATGAGAGACGAGAGAGACAGAAAGCGCGGTGAATAAGAAGAAGATGGTGGCATATAGTAGAAATGGTGACGTGAAGTGTGTTCTAGGGCAGGTGAATTTCCTTTCACTCTTTCACCTCTTGACGCACACACACACATAAACACATGCACATACGCATACATACATGCATAAAAGTCAAAAGACAGCAGACAGAAATGGCTTTGAATAAAAGAGACACATGGTGTTCATACATTAGAATGGAAATGAGAATAAAAAAGAGAGGAAGAGAGCCTGATCCTCATAATTTTATACGCACTGACTGACGATGAGTACTCACACAATACAATACTCTTGGAAATGTCTAGCTAGTTAATGTGCGTAAATGTAAAAAGTCTCCCTTACCATTTCCCACCTACCATTTGGTACCATGTTAATACATAATATCATATAAGTCAGAACCAGGAATAACAATAATTATGATAACATTAACAGTGTACATATACATTCATATATCTCTATATAAAATCTTCTCCAGATTTTCATTCTTGAATCTTGATTCCTCGCATCTATAGAGTCTAAAGGTACCTACATCAACTTGTGAGTAAATACACGCTGCACACTAGTTACACAATAATAAAAAATTAAGGTACACTTAAGTGTAATGTATACATAAGCGAATACAAAAGTCGATAGGTATCTTTTGCTTCCCAATGGTAAAATTGAATTGAGGATTCCACACCTATATATAGACACAAGTGTCCACATTCACTTCAACTATCTATAGATGGATACGTATAGTTGAGAAGTAGAACTTCGACTCAACGTTACTCTGAACTTATTTTTTGACAGCGAGAGCTAACCCTACTTGAAATTCTTTTCTGTCTCCCTTGGTATTCCTTTTTCAGCGGAATCAAAAGATCAAAAGGGAGAGAGAAAAGCCGAAAAGGGCACGTAGCAGAGATTTACATTATTATGCACTCTACCTCATCATCAACACAGTCACAGTCACTGTCTGTGAGGCATAAGGCACCTTGGTCATACCGGTAGAAAGAAGAGACGTAAAAGAGCAATACACACATATGTATAAATACCCTCAGACTGACAATGAGTTTACTGCATACTTACATATTATCTGTGTCATGAGGGTTGTTTTCATTGTGCACACATTGCAAGTAAGGAGTTGACGAAGTAAAGCCGCAGCATACTAAACATAACAAGAATAAAGGGAAACGATGGGACACCGCAGGCTCCTCAAATGACCCATAATAAACCCCGAAATGGTGCTCAATTGATTAGAATAAATCAGGAGGAGATCTGTAGCGGAGAAGGAGCAGAAAACAAGAAGACTATTCTATGTTCAGTATACATTGAGCACACTGATATATCATCAAATATAAAATAATGTAGGTGTTCGCATCCCAATAAATTCAATGTAAAATATGTATCGACGAAAGAGGGAGAGAGAGAGCGAGAGAAAAACCATCACCGTTAAGGACCCGCAGATTACTCTTATTGTATATACACTGTGGATTGTGTAAACAGTAAATATCTAGTAAATGTATGTATATGTACAAGATCATTTACAAGTAGTCAGTTTTTATATGCGTGAATATTTATATTTATTCTCCCCGTGATGATGATTGCACAGATCACATTTATTGTTTGTGAACAGACTGCTGTGTTTATTTATTCAGCTACATTTTTCCAAAAGGGGAGGGAATCAATTGTATTCAAAACGTTGGATATTGTAATACATTATAGGGGCAAAATTACAGTACAGTAATCATATACCAATAATAATAATAATAGTACATATTTGTCCGCTGTTATTTCTCTTTGCAACACCTGAGTAGGCAGAGGACTCAACCCTCATCTTCCTCTTTCTTTGGCTGTGTGAAGATTAGCACAGAATCTGAACCTGAATCCGCTTACACTCACCATACATAGACAAGCTGTACAAAATATTAGATTATACGATTTATTTTATGCACATTTGTTACTTGACACTAGAGATTGTTGAGATATGAGTGTTTAAATGTAATCCACAGAACAGCGAGCACATGTTTCACTCCCTCACTCCCATCAGCCACTCACATTGTTGTGATGGTTTTCTTTTACACCCCCGAAAATCCAAATGGAAATCCCAAAAATATTTTAATATTATTAAATATTATCAAATATTATTAAGATACCCACATCTTTAAATAAGATGATGAAAGTGCTTACATGTTATTTGCATTTATCATTTAAAGGAGATTATTTTTTCAGAAAACAAATGACAGCTGTATATTTCTAAAAACGAAAATAAATCTGTAGTCAGGGGTTGCATTTAAATGTAAATACAGATTTTAATTCGCAATTCAACTTCAGCCTTACCTTCTTGCATTGTTCTGAAAGAATGGCGTAATAGTGGAAATATTGTTGTTGTTGTAAATATGTGAAAAGGTCTGTCATTTCATGTCATGTGACAGAGTACAACATATTTCATTTGAGTATACACAGATAATATGAATTTTCCTACATGTTTGTTTGTTGTTTGTCCAAGGCCGGTCGTTTATCCTTTTATCCTGTTCTTTGCACGCTGCATCGACCAAATCATCATTTTCCGTGTATACAGCATGTGCATAAAAATGTATTGGACTGGAGAAAATGTCTACAGTTATTTCATATGAATGTGTGATAGAGACATAGACGTAAACGAGATATCGTCGAGGTTCGTCTGCAATACATTTTGACTTTTTTCACGTCAAACACTAAACCTTTTCTTCTTCCTCTTTTTCTTTTCTTGTTATTGGTCATATAATTGTTTGTGTTATGCGTGTATGCATGTTACGATAGAGGCCTGAGGCATCGAATCTCACTATCTCGACTCATTCAAATAGTGATTTCTTATGCAAACAAAATGTATCTCTACAATATCCTCTATATACACACTAAACACTGTGTATAAAGTATTTTGTGGAATGGCTCTAGCTCTAAACCTTGTATAACAACTATTAACTATTAACCATATAGCGTAATACATTGTATTACAAGGTAAAGGAAAGAGAGAATATAAAATCGTCGATGGAATTTCACACAAATGGTATACAAAGGTCTTAAAATAAAGGCAGGGTCGACTTTTCCTAGATCGGGTGTGACTTTGCATAATCACCCTCGTGGAATATTCAATGTATGTATATTCATTTCCGCCACCCTTCCACCACTTCATCCGTCTCAAAACATCAGATTTACCTGCCTGCTTACACATACCTTAATATGCTTTATAATAATACATAATAATACTGATATTTTCTATTATAAAATCGTTCATCTATTACTTTACAGCATGCGATTGCGATAACCGTCGAAAGTAATCAAACTTCCAACGTGGTTTCTATATACCACAGTCATTTTACAAGTCTACAAAGATGCACATTCGCATAATCCATAGTCGATAATGATTTCAGTCCCTCATTATTATTTATTATCTATATCATGCTGCTGCTCCTTTTCTATTTGCACCTTGTGCAAAAGAACTAATGAGAGCCGACGTAAAGTCTATAAGTAGCATTCGAAATTGAAAAACCATCTCCGTACACCGAAGAGAAATAAATAAAGTAATCTTCTTCCTTCCTTCTCCCCATGGCCATTTTCGGACATTCAAATGTATCAGGAGCGGACCCTGTATTTTGATATGATAGAGCCAGTGTCATTATTATCATTATGATTTTTATTGAGTATATGTACCTCTGAAGACGATTTGAATCTTCAATTTTGACTTCCAGCAACGACCAAAACATAGCTTTATATCATCATAATAACATTGAGTATTGGGACTCGTACAAAGGTAATCCTTTTTAGGGCAAGGTACCATTAGATCATTCACACAGAGAGCCCAGCGAGATTGTAAATTACGAGGGCCAAACGAAATGAAATCAAATTACATGTTTTAGATGTGTATATTATATTGTTTATTTCATGATGTTGATGAACGATATGAAATTTGTAGGTATGTATATACATTATACATAATTCCACATCATATGGATATGGACTACGGATAACCACATATATTTCCGCCTGTATCGTCATCACTTTAACATCTTTTTCTCCTGTCTCCTTGCAGAATTACAGAAGAGGAACCCGTCAATAAGAATCTGATGATAGCTTACTACTCCATTAAGGAGAATAGATAAAGAAGAAGGATCTTGGTCTTCTATTATATTTTTCTACACCCTCAATCCAATTCACAATAAAAATGGGACGATACTCTTGCAATTTTGAATATACAATGAGAATTCTTTTTTTCCCGCAAAAAAGCTTTAAACATCCGCACAAGAAACAATAAGTTTGAGCTTATGGAGAAAACGTATTTCTGCGTCGAAGATTAGCCAACACCAACAGAGCAAGTAGCATATTAGACGACGGACTTTATGGTGTCTCCTTGTACATGTACTCATACAAAATATTATCGTGTAATTTATGAGCCGTTTTATCGGAATGTTTTACATCTTCCTTGTGCATAAATATGCAGTTACTCAAATGCCTTTTGGATTTATATTTTGTATTTTGCCTCCATCTGCTCAACAATTATTATTTATCGTTATCCAACGCAAATGCAACTGCCAGCAAAATAATATCTACCGTATTCTACCACATAGCTACCCGCGGTAATTACATGGTAAAATGTAAGGTTAATCCACAATGCCTCCATATAAAAACCCTGGGTAGTAATTTAATGAAATACAGTAACTAAGTTCTGCTCCAGCTCCATAGCTATATTATCTCAATCTCTATGTAAAATAATGTATTTTAAAACAAATCGGTAGAAAATTGTACAAGCGACAAATAACGTTGTCATTTGTGGTGGTGCAGTGTATGTACAACGTACACTTCCATTAATAAAAGCAACAATTATTATTATCGAAACAAATGTATTTGATACAGTGTCATATTCACGTGTCTATATTAACTTACGCTTTTAGCGGAAAATTATTGTTACTCTCCCGCATCTCGCTGATGTTGAAATATTTGGCAATTTATCTAAATGCATTGATAGTTCAGCGGTTAGTTGATTTGGCTCAGTCGTTCACTTTGATTTTTGATTTCAATTTTGGTCTCATCTTCAACGTCAGCATTGAATCTCATGTTGAAATGGAAATTACATTTCAGAGGATATTCCATTAGCATTACATGGGTACAATGCGCTATACATTACACTATATTGAATCTTGAGAGGAATTAAAATGAGAGTAAAAGTAAAGATGTCAAGTCAGACACAAGACAAGTACAGAGCCAAAAGTCGAGTCGAATCGAGGTCTTTTGGACAGTTGCCATCCTTTGAATCGTACACACACTCTGAAGAAGTAAAGGCAAGCAGCAAAAACAAAAGCAAAATCAAGTGAGACGAGAGAGCAAGAGCTCGTGTCTATTCTATACTGTGTACTGTGTATACAGTATACAGCACAGTTACTGTGCTCGTCTAGATATTTGTACTTCCCAAAAATATTTCCTCACATGTAGTTTGTTTCACTACTCATGACCAAAAACATCATCGCCCTACAGCTGAAACTGTACTGTATTTTCTACTTTGTTCATATTATTCTGCAGACTCAAAAGAAGATATTACACTCTAGAAATCCGAGTCTGGATTCGGTTACTCTGTATTTTCACAAAAATCTTTTTTTTCTTTCGACTTTTTAGCCGAAACAGTGTAATGTGTAATCCCTTCTTTGCTCGTATACAAAAGTATACAGAGTGAGCAATGAGCAAAGAAGGGTAAAAACATCATACGCTACACATCAGAATGAAACACTCCTGAATATTTACTTCCATCCATTTTTACACAAATATGCATATACATGTATACACACACCTCCTTACAGTGAAAAAGTAGGATACGACAGGCTAAAAATCTGTGGAAGAAGCTGCTCTGCTGCAGAAGCAGAGAATGAAGAGGAGGAAAAGTAATAGGACTAGATTTACGTGGAAGAATCTCAAAACCCCGAAATAACCCTTTACACACAGCATACCCATATTACCCGTATAGAAAGCATGTGTAGACATGCACATTTTTATTTTATTTGCCATGATAAACTTTGGGTTACCTTGCCCTGCAACTCAAACTCGCACGTATGTACATAGATATTACATATCCACGTACAAAATATCACACAAGAAGCTCACGTGTATCGTAATGTAGTTTAATAGTAATAGTGAAACGAATGTACGACATGCACATCTTTCTTTTGGCATCTCTCTCTCTCTCTCTACTCCTTCTGTCTTCCCTTATCTACAGCCTGTTGGAGTTGAATGTTCTTTCGCCATGAACTATTTCCTCTTTACTACGAATTACACACGAATTATCCAATAGACTGTCTGTATGTATTTTATATTATGTTCATTCTCTTCTCTGTCTACCTATGTACAACCCACAGTTTTACACATTATAGAAGGGCTCTTTCTTTTTACTTTTTGGAGCTTTCATTTTTCATTCTGTATACTTTGGCTGTAGCTGTGGCGAGTGCATCTGCTACCTACCTCGCAATTTTGCGTGGGACTCGCACTCTTCGTTTTGCTCTTTCCTCCCCCGTCATTCATTACATATATGTATAGGCATGTATATTCTCCATCTGCAATTTCCGCCTGTCTCTGCATTTCATACATTTAACGCTATTATGCACTGTACCAATCTATATGTTACGTATATACATACATAATGACAATAATACTAATACAGATGAATCATTATTAGTTTGGCTGTATATCTCCTCAAGTTTAGCACGTCTTTGGCCTACTTCTCCATTTTATTTTATTCATACTTTTCGGTCCACACGCACGCACTTATTACACACCAAAGCCAAAACCATCCCAATTCAACCTCTTCGTCTACTTCTTCAACTCACCTACACACAAACCCAAGCGCATGCAAAGTGTTATAATTTTAGTCCAAGTGGAAAAACATTACATGTATACGACATTTACTCCTTATTGACACAAGCCAACAACCAACTTATTATATTGCATATTGTAAATCGAGTGAATGAGTGAAATGTATAAAGAGTATCTCGTCTGTAATAATAGTATTGGCTAATGACGATGACTGGTACGTATAAAGTTGATTCACGCCCAGAAACCAAATCCAGATCCAAACCACTTTATATTCAACGAGAGGAAAAGAATAATCCGCTATGTTCTCTGTCTCTCTATATAATAAAATTTAAGGATCATTTGAAGGCACAAGTTAATAGCTTGTACATTAAATAGCCCA
Organism: Sminthurinus bimaculatus; assembly: GCA_034698285.1. Classification (NCBI taxonomy): domain Eukaryota; kingdom Metazoa; phylum Arthropoda; class Collembola; order Symphypleona; family Katiannidae; genus Sminthurinus; species Sminthurinus bimaculatus. The sequence goes on along the minus strand of JAQIVE010003495.1, from coordinate 6,098 downwards.
CAAATCTCATGTGCAAAGTATACAAATTTTACAGGCTCTCTGTCTCTCTACATACTTCTTTTGACAACATAATAATGTGTAGGATGTGAACGATGGAAGCGCGAAGCAAGAGTTGTTGCTCTTTGATTTTTTCTTAAGTCTTTTTTGAGATAGCCGCTCTCTCACTCTCAAGACTCTTGTGTTAACAGCCGATTCATTACAATACTTTGTTTTACTTTCAATTTACAAATGACTCTTTTTATATCTGCATCATATATATACTGTAGAGTCTGTATCCTGTACATATAAACCCCCTCATTCATTGTTGACGGAATACGATTCTTTATTACGTCCGATGCTCAAGAGACAGATGCTTACTGCAGTATATACGAAATGCAGTAGATATGTCTATAAGTTCTCCGTTTCATTAGAATTGATATTGAAAACATGGAACAGTAATATAAATAGATAGAGAATCAAGTTGTACATGGCATATGGTAAAGGGTTCCTTCTTTAGTTTCTTTACTACAAGCTACATATTATACCATGTATACTTATATGCACACACACGAAATAGAAAGACAACTCGATAGCAAAAAATAAGAAAAAGGAAAATAATAATATAGGGAAAAGTTGTGACTGTAGCGTGAACGGAGGACCAAATGCCCATCCAACCAGCTCAAGCCCAGGTTCCAGATGTAAACAAGAAAATATTTCATTCAAGCCCGGTAGCATCACTACATTTTAAACTCCAACAGTTTACATTTCGTTTAAATGTTTCTCATTCTTGTACATTGTATGTACATTTCTCATTTCTACATGACTGTACCATGTACTGAATAAAAAGTATACAGTCATACATAGTGTCTCTATAGGCACTCGACATTCAACTACTGTACTGCCTGGGCTGATATTAGAGAAACACATTTCGTCCGTCTGGTTTTTGGATTCTTTTCTTTTTCTTGTCCAACGTCATAATAAGTTGTGGAGGATGAAGGATATGTGTAAAATTCCTGTGTGTAACATGTAATGTGAATATATGCACAAATAAAACCAAGAAGATTGGAGTCGCGTGCGACGGCCGACGGCATTCATGACATTTCCCCCAAAAAGACCCTTATTCAAATTCTCCTTCTTTGCTTATTATCTATAAACACACAAGTTGAGATAAAGACAGAAGGAGAGAAAGAAATTTTTCCCCTTACTCATAACACACACACACACATAAGGTAGAAGAAACTTTTCTTTTTTATTTCACATACTATGTATTATGCATGTACATCTTATAACAATATATCCCTATACATAAAAAAATTTGTTGATTATGTACAATACAAACTGCAGCGTATACATATTACATACCGTGAAACAAACGAGAAAGAGTCAAGCCAACTTTCTTTATACTGTAAAATAGAAGATGGATGATAATAATGATGGTACTGGTAGGCCTTTCTTGCTCCTTCTATGTATGTGTGACTCTCTCTCTCGTTTTCTAAAGTAAAACCACATGCACCGGAAAAACGCTTTCCGGTTACACCCCACATTTATATATACAATCAACTTTGACTCGGTTAGTCCATTTCATTCCATCCCATAAGTTGCACTCACTCTCACTCCATCACATATTTACTCTTTACTACTGGAGGGAAAATTGGAAGTAAGGCTGTAGCTCCTGCTTCTTCTCTCTCCTATACTCCCGCTGGAGAGTAAATATGAGAAAAGGTGATCATATCTACTATACAATACTGTGAATACTTACTAACTGGATTTACACACACACTTTTGCTATGCTATATTTGTATAATATATAAGTGCATATTACGGAGATATATGAAATGTTTAGGTGATTTTGAACTGGTCTTAAAACTTTTTTCCATTTTACTCCCACCACCACCACGAACACCATTATTAACTACTCTTTCTGTCTTTCTCTTTGTGTCTATCCAAAAAAGAAGAGGACTCAGCCTCAGCCCAGCATGAAGTGAGTAGACAGCCACATCACATATTCCATCTAAAGCCAGACAAACAAAGAGAGTTGAACAAAACGTTGGAATTTACCCAAATATGCCAAGCAAGGAACCAAGCCAATGAGGAACGAGCCACGAGCTGAATTGAGTTAAGCTGAGTTGTGAAAAGGTGTAGAACCAAATAATGACTCGATTACGGTTCTCATTTTCCTATTACTATTTTACTTCATTCTACTCCATTTTCCAGCTCCATCATATACATATCATATGAGTTTCGTAGTGGCATCCCCAATTTTCATTCCAGCACGAGCTCCCACTTTTCCAGAGGAAGCAAATTCAAAACAGACACATGAACAAGATGAATTTCTATGTATGTAAAAACACCCGTCCCTTTTTACACAGAACAAGTTGAATACAGGAGGATGAGAGATGGCGAGGGAAAATGGAGATGGTTTTTCCATGGTCCTCTCCTTTTTCTTTTCTCGATGGTTCATTTTCTTTTCCCTCTTCTTCTTCTTCTTCGCCTTCTTCCTCTTTTTCATTTTCATAGTTTTTTTCCTCGTCTTGTTCTGTTTCTATTTCTACTGCTTCTGCTGCTGCTGCACTTCTACAAATATTTATTTTCCTAGTGGAAAAACAAATCGCACCTCACAAGCGTATACAAAATGTTCTATTTATATTAAAAATTTTGCTCCCATTTTTTACAAGATGGATCACATTCGTAATGAGAATAATTTCCCCCTGAAATTTTTCTCCAACACTCTCCTTATATTCATGACAGTTGTAAATGTTTTGAAAGCCCCTTTATTATTAAGATTAGCCGTGTTACTCCTATAGCTGCTGTGAGTAACACAAATGCGTAAAATGGAATATTTATCGTAACTTCATCCTGTTGTATATACATACGAGCAGAATAAAGAAGATGACAAAAGTGTACAATGTGAGAGTAGTGGTATGTATACAAAGACATGAAGAATTTAAAATGTTTAAGTTGAAAGTTGGAACAAATAATAAATAGAATGTAATGGTAAATGGTAGACATGGTAAAAATAAAGACTTTTCCTTCTGGAAAAATATTTGTGGCCGTCATTTCTCGTTAAAAAGAGAGTGATCGAGAGACATAGTGAGGATCTCGGGATGTTTCACATCTATCATTTTGACATTTTTTCACTCATTTCCCCTCTTCTTCATTTTCATGTATATATATACGTGTCTTCGGTACTGCTGATTTACTCAACACTACTATTCGTATTACTATAATGCTACTCATCCGTATACGTACTTGCCATTAGAACTTGGATATGATATAGATACATCATATAGGTATAACATGATATAACATCAAATTGAGTCAACATGAACACAAACTGAAGCTAAGGCCAACTCGAGAAGAGCCTTCAATAATACGTAACATAGATCGACACTAATCTGATCACTTGCAATAAAAGCTCAAACACTCAACGATAGAAAAGGAGAGAAAGTATAGTGCTGGACTTAGATGGTGTGAGGATGGCTGATAGATAATGCAATGATGTAATTCCTTCACTATGCTTTCCTCTGCTTTTTTCTCATTCTCGATCGCTCTTTACTCTATAGAGACAAATAGGGATGGGAGACAGAGGCAATATTTCTGTGTCCCCGAACACCGGATTTTTCTCCATCCCCATGAATCATCTTTCCAAAAGTAATAAAAATCATCATCGTAATCATAATAAAATGAAAGGCACAACTTGATCAAACCGGTTCAAGCATCATCATTTGTCAATTATCAGTACATTCATTTATATACAAGTATAATATGGTAACCTAAAGTAGATCCATGTTATTCTTATAACACATAAATATCACAGAACGTTGATTTTAGGAAATTTTGCCATTGACACTCGCGTTCAATTTAGTTCTATCGCGAACCACGAGTCATCTATTTCTTCTTTATTCATAGCCTATTGTCCAAGGCACACTTACAGTTACATGCAGAAATCAGGAACTATTAGGCAATTGAATTCACGAACAAATACAAAATAACTATCGATCGCTTGACATTTATGTGATTATAACTTGTACTGAAACATATACATACAGGAAGAAATGTATGTCTTGATTTGACTGTTTGAATACTGAATACCTATATTTTGGCACGTCGTGAAATGTCAAAATCAAAATTATAATCAAATGGCACGAATGACCCAAATACCCGCTCAATGCTCCTAGTTCCACGTTCCACAAAAATTCCAAGTTGCATATATAGATGCCCACACATAATAGATACCTATATATTTGACAAAGGTTAAAAACTGAATGCGTACTAAAAATAAGGTCGAAATGGGTGGTCCACGTTTTTCCTAACTATACACACTACATACAATGTATGTATACAATCTTTCGCCTTTGCCGTTGCCTTTGTTCTACAGCTTCGGCCTTCAAAACTTTGAAACTTGGAAATATGTATCCAACATGACTCAATCACATTTTCAACTTCCATCAAAGGCAATCCAATTAAGTGATAGAGAGAAAAGGAGAGATTCTGCAGTCCGATATCATTTCCTCGCCACTCATTTATACTCTCAACAAACAGTGGAATCGAATGCGAATGAAGCAACTAATATATACTTGAATGTTCAGGGGGAAGCATTACAAGAGTGGAAGAGTAACTGTAACTACTGCTCATCCGTCTCCTCTCTTTCTTGTCCATTTATCTATTTCACCAACATACGCAAAGACCTTTCCTTGCCTTTCCCTCCTCTATAGATGAATAGCGGATGTATACTGCAAGGCTAGCACATTCACGATTCACCATCCACACATTATATTGTGCATTTTGCTATAAACTTTGATGCAAGTCAGATGCACTCTGGACAACGTTTGCTATATGGCTTTGCCTACGACCATTTGTTTTCATCCCTTTCCTTTCCTCAAAAGACAGATAAAGAGAATAACCATTGATAGAAAGAGAAGGCGCAGGAAAAACTGCATTTCTGCAGATTCTCTGGAGTCTTCAGTCTTCAGTTTAATCAGCAGATAGACAGAGAAATTAAAACAGAAAAAGAAATTGAATATGCCACAGAAAGACACAACTGCTGGCGCAGTCAACAACGTATCATAGTCGTAAAACCTAAGGAAAACGAGTCATAGCGGAACTAAAAGAGAGAGAGAGAGGAGGGAGAGCGAAGTGAACAAATTAATTCATTCCATTCACTTTTCTCCACTCTCCAAATATCTCCTGATGAAAATCCAACAATAACAACTTTCCCATTAGATTCTCCCCGTGTGCATTATTTAATATGACGAAGAGAAGCACAGAGGAGAAGCGAGGAGAGGAAAGAGAGTGGTGGATTTTTTCGACAGCCGGAAATTCAATTATTACACCCCTGCAATGAATGCAACGACTCCGAGACAGACAGAGAGCACAGCATCACGTAACAACTTCAAGTTTAACATCAACTTGAACAGTCGAGACAAAGTTTCAGAGTAAAAACAATTTCCTAACAACAGTTGACAGTTCAGCTTGTACCTGCCTCTCCACTTGTTCAATTTACTTATCTTTTTTTACCACACTATTTCTTATTTACTTTGTCTATTTGCCTGTGCACGCTTGTGATATGCAACAATGCTATTTTTACTGCTATAATTTATGACTGGGTATTTTTCTCGTTTTTTTCTAGATAGATCAAAAGATGCACTTTATTAAGTTACAAGTGCCCGAAAAGTGCAAGTGAAGTGTAGTTGTTTCCTAGCAAACATAATGTAAGACAGGGATTTTCGAAGACAGTCAAAAAATGTTTACATACATACATGACTTAGTGTGGAAGTACTCGATAAAGTTTATCTGGACATAAGCTGAATTTTTCGGACATCTAGTAATAAATATTTTTATCTGGAAGAAGAAATTAAACCTTTTATTTACCATAGATTTTTCAGGGCAATGTATGGAACCATAAAAAGAGACAAAAGAAAGCGAATCCGTAATTTACGTCCAAAAAATCTTCAGATCCAATGTTTAATGTAGATAGAGCTTGTGTATTTTAAGTCCAAGGGTCAAAAGCCATCGCAATTTTGACAGCCCACAAATATAGAGGATAAAGATTTTAGCCATATAGCAAATAATGCTATAAACACAGTAAAAAGTAAAAAGACGTTTCCTTTATATATACA
>JAQIVE010003494.1:0-16633 GCA_034698285.1 Sminthurinus bimaculatus | reverse complement strand
TGGTGTAGGCCGTTTTACTGTGACATTTACGGTTAACTTGCAATTTAACCTCAAAGTTTACATGTAAAAGCATTGGAAATGCATAAAATGACCCCTGTGACCTAAACAAAGGCGCATTCGGGAAAATGATTTTCATATTCGAAATCAGCATAAAAAACTGTATCAGGTAGGATAGATGAGAACTCTTAACTCGCGGAACACCAAAGTCATGTCCATTGTCAGGCAACAGTGTCAAACCTCCGTATTATTTGGAAAATGTGACGTTTCCCCTTTGTTTTTGTTCCCGTTTTCCGTTTTAGCCGTGATGCGATGCCTGTCTCTTGACTCTTTGCTGTTTTCAACAATATTCCATTCCATTCCATGAACATGAAAAATGTTACTATAATGACATTATGACAACTTTGCTCATTTCCCCCGCCAATTTGTTAACCCGGAGGATAGGAAGCTAATTTTTTCAGATAAACATTAAACATTACGGCATGGCGTAAACAAATGGGATGAGATGAGAAGGAGGATGAAAGGCGGGAGTAAAATTACATAATATTATTATTAATATTAGCCATTGTGTCATCATTTACAAAAAAGTTGTGCATAGATATATTGCACACACATGTGTAATGTATGTATGTATAATGTATATTGTATATACATAGGCATCAACTAGCTGAAGAAAGAAAACAATGGAAAAGTTTGAAAGTGAAATGGGACCTTTGAACTTTTAGCCTTTGACCTCTTGCTTATCCTAACAATAAGTACATGAAAGTCAAAGCCGAGGGGTGAAATATATGGTAAAATGTAAGCTGAGAAAATGGAAAGGGGAGAGTGGAATGGAGCGGCGAAGAGAAAGGATTCTCTCATGATGTTACATATTAATATTGAAATATTTTTTTGAGTTTGTTCCAGTTTTCCCGTGCTGAAGAATGGATCGAGATTCAAGCTGGAAGCTGAAAACCGGATCGTACATACAATAGAAAGTAGAAGTGGAACTCGGCGTATGTACACAGGAGAGAGGTAATGAATGGCCTGTCAAAGTCGTTCACCTCTTCAGTTTTTTCTTTTCCCTCCTCGTCCTTTTATTCTCTCTCTCTCTCTCTCTTCTTCTTCAACAGTATGTACAGGCAAAGTACGTATGAAAATTGATACACGTTTTACTCTTTTCATCTATCTATTATTCTACACATTTCTGTGCCCACTTCCCATGTTTGTTTCTCCCATTCTATCGGAAAGGCTGAAGCTAAGTCAAGTCACCGTTCAAAGTCCAAATGGAGAAAGTTGAGCATTCGACATTCAGGCTCAGCCTCAAAAGCCATTTCTTTCTCTCGTACAATGTTAATAACAAGACAAAAAGGAGGTTAGTGCAGCGGATACAATGGCAAATGGCAATGCATAGTACAATGGAGAAAGTTGGCCAAATGGAAATGTTGCGGTTGTATCCAAGGAACGGCGATCATAGGCGATCATAAAATCATTAAGGTTTGTGGGGTAGGTCGTGGACACAAAATAAAAATACCACAGTGTAGTTGACAAAATGATACAAAATAAAATGATGAATTGAATAGGAAGTCAGCTGAGGAATGTTGAATAAAAACTCAAACTCCACGTGCATCGAACAAAAGGTGAAATGACAGGCGATTCATTCAACAAAGTTTGTATTAACCAACTGTTTTGATTTTTGTGGAACAGTGGTATTTTTGCAACAAAAATAGAACTTTAAATACATACATATAAGCATGCATGCTGATTCCGCAGTCCAAGCTCTGAGGCAAAAGACACATACATACTACATACGTATGCAGAAAATCCATTGAATACTGACCTTCGTAACAACGACAGCCTAAAGCCCACAAGGCAGCCAACAAATCACGGATTATTCTATAACCTACCACAACAACAAGACTCGTGAGGTAATGATGCTGGCAATGACCCTGTGGAAGGTTGAAGACTTTGTACAATATTTTCCTTTCAAACTGTCTTTCACTCTGGGCAAAAGCATGTTTACTTCAAAATGAAATATTACGACTCAATCCACAGTGAATTCCGTGATATAAGTGAACCTTTTATGCTAATATCCCGGGAAAACATCTGCGTCATGATGATATTGTATAGTTTAGTTATAGTAAAATATTCTGAAGTAAAGAAAAGCTAGCTATATTATTTAGATTCACTACAGCTAGGTTTAAGAAAAAATACGCAAAAACTCAGGTGAACTACGAAAGTATAGACAAATTGGACAGTTTTCTGCCCGTGGGTCTAAACAAACGTGGTATTCTTCCATGAATATGGAGAGACAATTCAATTCAAAACATGCAGGTGTGGGTACAAATCAATAGTAAGCACAGTTGGCTTTTCGCTTGCCTTTTTTGTGGTTTGTTTACATGTAATTGAAAGTAAGAGTTGTTTGGTATAAAGCATGGATGAATGAATCCAAATTCCCTTTCGCATGTTGCATTCGAAGAAAATAATGAACTCCCATTACTTGTACTACTTTCTGCCACATTTTATCACAACATACCTGAACTGCACTATATACAATATGCAGTGCGTTTACAGTAGCTTGAAGCATATTTTGAAGTCTTCATACATAACTTCAATAAATTGATGTTGTCAAAACAGTGGGTGACCATTCATCTTGGCTGTCCTAACTGTCCCTGTTTCTGGTTCCACATTTGACTCTATTATTCTATTGAATATTCAATAGAATATGCACATTTGTTTATTACCCAGCTTGTCCAGAAGCTTTCTTGAAAATAAAAACATTTTTTGAAGTACAACATAAAATATTAGTACGTACGTATGTTTTTAAAAATACAATAGTTTTCAACTCAACCAAAATTGGGATACTAATGCAAAAATGGTGTTTTTAGCACGAAACAAGACAAGTTGACAATCAGGGAAAGGTATTCAGTGGGGAAAACAAGTAGAATCCCCATCAATCGTTTAGTGAGCACATAACAACATCTCTGCAATGTCACGGATACATCCTGGCTTGAGTTTAGATGCCCTCTACATGTTATGGATTATGTATATTGTGCATTATATAAAATTAATCCTTTACATAAAGGAAATGGGAAATGTGTATTGATATTGCCTGCTGGTTCGTGACTTCTTTGTCCTGCCTTTTGTATTAATCCTTCCATCCCTTTCCGAATGCACATTTTCCCATGTGCATATATTGTAGTTGCATCCATCAACATGACGAAATAATAGCGGAAGGCAAATAAAATAAAAAGTGTGGATAAACACAAAGAAGACTTGTGAAACGGGATCACGCCCTCGTTTCCTTGAACTATCCTTCAATCCATGACTTTTGAGCCACATGCTAACTATAGCATCTAAGAGTGGGTTTGACCTACCTCAAGTTTGAAAATATTGTGCAGTGGGAACCAGAAATGCAAGAACAAGAACAGGAGTCAATTCCTTTATTGTGTTGTTAAATAACATGCTCACCACATGCACCATCACCATTCTATATTATTATGCATGTGTTTTATATGATACACAAAAAGGAATTCCATACCAGCATCATTTGTTATTGTCATTGATGGACTTGTGTTTTAACACAGATCCAAAATATGTACAAAACACAACATGGGGAAGGATAATAGACCGCATGTGTCTTTGGTCTCTGGTTTAAACAGCAAGGAGGAGAACCATTAAAATATGTTCCTGTATAACTGTACAAAAACTGATTGAGAGCCTGATGATGGCAGTAGGTCAAAGACTTTTGGTTCTGGTTTCAGCTTTCCCCTTCTTCCGCTCAGGATACGGATACATACGTGTATATGTATATAATATGTATGAGACAATGACACTCTATCTCACTCCATTTCTACGGATGACAACAACAGTTTGGCCTTCGAGGAAAACGTGGCAGGAAAAGTCAAGAGAAAAGAAGAGCCAAACAAAGCTAAGCCCAGCTCCGTGTGCTATAGTTGAGTTTAATCCTTTTAAAAAAGAAAGGTGCCATTTGATACGTCCTCGGCTTCCTTTTCCTCTTTTGCCCTTTTCTTTCTTCCTCCCGAAAAGCTCTTTTCCCTCAATGCTCAATGTTCAATCATCAGCCCTTCTTTCGTTTCCTTTCCCTTTCCTTTTCCTCTTCATCTTGTTCTATTGTATTTGGAATTTGAGAAGCAGTTTGTCATCATCACTGAAGAAAAGAAGTCTAATCGTAAGTGTGGATGCGTAGATATATATGACTTATTGTTAAATGTTAAAGCTATCTACCAATATCAACCCAAACATGATCGCCAAGTCAACGTCAACTCAGCTCACTTTCTATCCACGTCGAAAACCTTCACCTCAACAACTTTAACTGAGAACGGTTAATGGTAAATACCAATGTCAATGACGCAGTCTCGACTCCTTCATAATATAAAAAATCTACTTCTATACACATCTGGACATAAAATATTACTCACAAGTATGGTTCCCAAAATTGTGTTGAAAAAATGTCGAAAAAACTATTGGAGGAATTTTTAGCATCATTTTTTTGGCGAAAATGAACATTTTTTATGGTGTAGTTTAGCAAGACACGTCGAATCCTAGTTAGTAAGCCTACCGATTGGGTTCATAGCATGAAGTATTTTTAGGCTAGTGTTTTGGGCCCAGTCAGTGTATTATACAAAAAAACGTAAAGAATTGCAGAAAAAATAGCTTCCTACGTTCATTGTTCATATTCGTCAATCCATCATGTGATATCTTACATTAATATCTATATTGAACGTCAAAAGTCCATAATAAAACACATTATTATACATATGCACATATCTCTCTTCTACCTTCAATCTTCTCTTACTATTCAGGAGGTCTGACACTAACTTAAAATTTGTAAATTTTTTTATGCTCTACGATCTATTCTGATCCCTTCATAAGTAATATATCATCTTTGATTCTCTAAACAGATGATGTAATGAACTAACCTGGTGCATGAGTCTCAAATTCAATTCAAAATTTGTATTTTTCGTTATTATAAATAATGCCTAAAAATACGTGATAGTGCGAGAACATTTGAAAAACACATTTTAGCAGAATGTCCCGAATATTACGACTGGAGCTTCAGAACAGGGATTGATTAGAGGAAGTGGGTTATGATGTTAACGCAATTGTTGATTGCAAGAAGAGAAAATGGCAGAAAAAACAAAAAAAAAACGAGGGAGACGGCAAAGCGAAAAGAAGAATAGCGCGGTTGAGCCGTCTTTGGCAAAAGAATAGAAAAAGTGAGCAGTCGAACATCCCGCGTAGACATAGAGTCGAGCATAAAGAATGAGCTTGAAGAAAAAGATTTCATTCAAGTACCCAGAAAGACTGTGGGAAGGAAATACAATAAAAACGGTGGATTTGGGGTTTTAGCTAGATGTTGGATATCACAAACGTAAGCCTTCCCATTCTCATTCATCTTTTTGTATCATATCATATCATATCACACATCATGTTATACATACATAGATACATCCAGCACTCGGAAATTTGTACACGATTTGTAGATATTTGTACGCGGTCCAATTTTTCCACCAAAGGAAAAGAAATGAGCGAACATGGGTGTCTAATAGATATCTACTATGAGTAGACCTTTTACTTCACTTCCTCTGCATTAGACGACGGAATACCGAAAAATAAAGAAAAAAGATGCTGAAGACGAAAAAAAGAAGCGAATTCACAACAGTAAATCATACACTCTGTCTTTTATTTTCTTCATGTTCCTCTTCATCCATCACGGAAACAGCGATGCCTATACAATGCTTACGGCGACCAAACAAAGTGAAAGCATCAGCTTGTTTAGAGTAAAAAATATGAAGGTGAAATCAATTCCGTTCCTCCTGTTTGCTGTTCAAAAGAAAAGTGAAGCACATTAGACAGACAGAACAAGGTGAAGAAAGCGAGGGAAAACGTACATATACATATACACGAAGAAAGCAAAAGCAATGGAGGAGATTTTCATCTTCTCTGCTTTCTCCCTTTTAATACAAGATGAAGAAAGAGAAGGAAAGTATATCACCAGTATTTCTTTTATTCATTTGGCCGTCAGTCTGGCATTTTTAGACGTCACATGGCACTCACACTCAACCACTACAATTGTACATTGTACATACATGCACAATAGTTGTGTGGTTTCTTCCCCCGCTCCATATCGCACATTTCACCAACACATGATACAACACGAAGATGTGAGATGATAAATGATCTTTTAATTTCCTTTCATAGTAAAATCTAACTTGCTTTCCTTTTTTTGTCGCCCAATTCCATTCCTACAAAAAAACCAAAATCAAACCAACACCAGGAGATACCGCAAGGAGAGAAGCAAACTCATACAAAATTTCCTGTATATATTATATCTATATACAATTTAGGCTGCTGAAACTGTCTCGGTTATAATAGCAGTCTTGAATCTCCTCTTTTCTCTACGTTTGCTCTTTCAAACTTTTTCCGCTCCCTGTTAACAGCTAAATAATATATATTGCACTCTATGTTTTGAGAAAAATACAGGGCTGTCTCTTACTTGGTCGAGGCATTTATTTATTTGTGGGGCATCCCCTTTCTACTCTTCTATGGCAAAAGTGCAAAGGACTGTCAATTGTTTGGACATTCCGTTCTCAACACTTTCACCCTTTGCCTTTTTCCTTTAGGCTTTCTTTTTTACTCTCTCATTCCTCCTCCTCCTCCTTCAAATTAATCTTTTAGTTCAAGTGCTTTTTTCCACGCAAAGAACGATCGTTGTACATCCCTGTTTTATGGAATACTTTCTAATTTACAGCTTGTACCCTGTCCTTTTATCGTCAGTTCAACTCTGAAACAGGCGACATGGAAGAAAAGCAAGAGGCCAAAAAAACGTGTCGAATCTTTAGGTACGTTTTTAACCAAGTTTTCCAAGGCTACCTCCACATACTTTCAAACCAATCAAGGATAACGCCAAATAATTGATCTGTCGATCTGTTTCGTTTAAGAAATTTACAAGCCTGCCATAGCTTCAAACTGCTTAAAAATGTTTGCAGAATCATTCAGAGTATATTAAATGTGAAAGTAAACAACTCTCAATATGGTTCCTTTGTTTGGTAAAAATTATAAATGTGTCTAAAGAAAAGTTGTGTAATTTGGTCTCAGGTTACTGGTCCAACACTTTTGTTCCAGGCAATAAAGTTGGTCTTTAGCCAAATTATGATATGACCGTATATGGTGTTGGAATAGCACATGAGGAAATTAGACAATTTGAGGGTCTCAAAATAACGCCACCATTATCGACTTGAAAAATTAGGTACACGAAAGGTATCTAAAGAAAACAGAAAAGTAGAGCAAAATACGACAGAAACAAGCTAAAATAACCGCCTCGTCCCACAGACATTAGACACATAGTATGTACAAGTATACATTATACATGCCGTGTACTGCAGTGTAATGTAATGTCATGTAAATTTTGTATATTGTTTGTACGTGTGGGTTTTTATGTTTATGTGTGTGTGTGTGTATAATGTATACGTACGGTACATCCACTTGTAATTTACGACCTCAATATGTTAAGTATAGAGAAAGGGAGAATCGTGGAGTAAGTGCAACGGTAAAAGTGCTCTTTGTTTCTATACACAATCTTGGTGTACATACGTGCAGTATATACATACGTGCATACACATGTGTGTGCATTTATATTTATGTTTGTTATTTTCCATTGGCGATTAGGCCAACACCATAAGTTCAAATCACGCAGAGATCCCAAAAACAAAAGACAAGGAAAGTAGACAACAAACACAAACAAGGACAGAAAAACAAAACACACAAGGGAAACTAAAAGAAAATAGGTATTTTTCTAGATATTACAATTGGTATTGACGATACAGGCGGAGACGAACAAAGTTAGTCTACACCAACCAGCATTAACCCACAGCCTTTCCATTACTTTTGTCCCAAGAAGACAATAATATAGTATAAATAGGAGGGTTTGGTTGTTGCTTTTCAGGGTTGGTCCAAATTCCAAATCCAAATACAAATAAAACTTTCTCCCCAGTTCAAACTTGTCTAATTCCAACTAATTTGGAATGTAATGGATAAGCAAGAGATTTCCCTGGGGCTTTTTAGTCCATCTCTTGTGGCACTCAAATATGATAATAACAAGAATCTTAAAATTAACCCTCATCAAATTTCTCATCAAACCTGACATTGACTTATTATTATTGTACAAGCATTTATGTATTGCTTGTATATTTGGTTGTTTTTCAAAATATCGGGCACATTTTACCCGTATTTTGTTGTTTTTGTCTGGAGCCAAAATAGAGATGCATGAGAAGAGTTGCTCAGCTCATTTTACTTTGGAATTCTTGACACTTTGCAAAAAAGGATGGAGTTTTCACAACACTCCACAAAATCCGTATAATGTGCAGTACAGACAAAGCTTGGCAAGTCCTTTGATTTTCGGTGTGATGAAGATAAATATGGATAATATGGCTGAATTTTCACAATTACAATGGCTCTCCTCTCGTTGACTCGCCTACTTCTCACCTTTGTCTTGGTCTTAGACGAGTCCACAGGAAAAAAGAGGAAATCAATTTGACACGTAAACAGAAAGGCAATTAGAGAGTTTTGACGTGTCCCTGTAGTCCTATAGATATACGCACTCGCAGATTGACTAATTAATCTGTCCATCAAAGCCTACACAAGGCACACAGTAAGCTCGACCATCCATTCAAGTGCATCGCATCGAACATTGAGCAAATGACAAACTACACGCGTCCTTCTACGTGTAGTTTACTCCCTCTTTTATATGGATCCATGTACATATAAATACTTTTATTTGCACTCTCACAACGAAATTCCAAGCGCTAAAAACAGAAAATATGGAGGAGCTTTGGCATTGACACTCACGTTAACCACCTTAGTCTGACTCGACTTGATTTGAGCAACCCGAGAGTAAAAGGCAGGAGAGACAGAACAAGAGCAAGAACAAGCCAAAGCCAATCAAGCAGGAACGAGTAACTAAACTAGGGGAATGTCACTCTACTCTCCACTATACTCTACACTCCAGTAGCTTGGATTCCCATGCACTCTCCCGCCATGTGTCATGTCATGTCATCACTCCCTCGCACTCATTCACTGTTTTTCTACTCCTTTCCTTCCCCTGCCACACTCTGCCTATGTGACTTTGACTTTGAACATGAAAAACCAAAGTAATTTTAGTTATACTCGGCACACATCCGTGTATAGACGTGTAGATAGAGTGACGATATAACCACTTACACACTTTAACTATTCTATCTCTCTCTCTCTCTCTCTCTCTGTAACTCTTTCTGTACTTTGTCGTGACACTGACAAGATGACATGGTGACATGAACCATGGCATGAAACCTACTTAAGAGCAACCACCGACGACTAGTCCATGAACACTCAGATGAATGTGTACATATGGGCAATGACTTAGACAAGACGTAGTTGTACCGTGTGTGTAATTCTCTCCTTCTACACTTCAACATTCTCCTCCACTTAAAAGCAACAATCCACAGGAGACCCAAAGACGAGAAAAGAGGCAACTTATCATCCGGATTTTAGGATTTATGAGCGTGGGCGATGAGACCGCGAGAGAAATCGGAGAAAGATTGCAATTGCAGCTCCAATAACTTGTCCGCCTTTGCACTACCTTATACCGCCGGAAACTAAAGTCTTGCGGGAAAATTCCCCAACTTCAAGTAAACTTGCTTCATTTGCAACGAAGCAAGTTTGGCAAGGTTAATTTTTGGTGTTTTGACGAATCTTTGGGTGCGCTAAAGGAATAAACATAGCGTGGCATGACACGTGATCCATGTTTCCGTATGTTATATCGTTGCATCTATCTGTACATGGCTCTTTATAATTAATTTTAAACTTTCAACAAATCAGTTTAATTAAGGCACTACCTTTGGGTATTCGATGTGTTGTACCAATAATGTGAGTTGGAATTACTGTTTCCGAAGTTTTCAACACATTTAGATAGATACTCTAAAACAATATTTAAAATTATAACTTCACTTATAATGCATAGAAGAAGTAAATATAAGACATGAAACTTTTTGCGCCCTATTTTCACACACATTCACAATTAATAAGGCAAAAGAAATTACTTGGTATGTGTCCATTTCAATGTTGGACCGGTGTGTAGAGCTGCAAATGTTTTGAAAATTAAGATATGAGTACACGGCCGTATAACGACTGGATATTGTATGCAAATAACAACACACCTATACGATCACAGCTGACAGCTTGAACTTATAAGAAGTTTATGTGACTGTACGTACAGGTTTGGAAAATTCAAGCGATTAAGATGCCAAACGAAATGTGAATGGGTAGAAGTTAGTTACAAAAGTACTAATTTTATTGGCATTGGAAATCGTCAAGAATTGCATGAAAGTTCAATAGCTCAACTCCGAGCTAAATTTTAATGTCTTTAACGCCAAGGTGCTAATTATTAAAATGACAAAATAGTTTTTTCTCTCTCCACGCAGACGTTCCCAAGCCAAGATTGGACTGTATAATCCTGGAAGTCGTTGAGTTAGTCATAGCCATTAAATACTAAAACGTGCGAAATGTCAGTCTGACGTATAATAAATAATCGCGCGAAAAGCTGACCGCTCTTCATCCTCGTCTTAACTTCAGTACACACGTTTATTGTTAGCGCACAAATTAAGTTGAATTATTCTTAACACCTACTCCTAAACAATTAAACCTGATGGAACACGATGAGATTTAAGAATTAGAAATTATCGATAAACACTAGTGTATACTACATGAGCAATGATTCAATGATGCGTACAAACTAAATCAAATGACCAATCAATACTGCCTCTCACTCTCTATCTCGCTCTTTCTCTTTTATCTGTCTTCTTCCATTTTTGCTTGTAAGGTCTCAACTCAGATATTGGGGCAGGAAGATTGGACAGCCTGTTTTCTATTCTTACAATTTTATTCCTCACCTCAGCCCTAGAGACTTTAGGCATGAAAGGCTCGGCTTTGGCAAGCTGCAAAAAACCAAACCAAAGCAAAGGCAAAAGGAAGAAGTCTCCAGAGTAACGAACGAGTTCCCCATAAAAAATGTGAGGAGTAAGAACGAGAGAAACAGGGAAGGAACAACAAACAAAGAAAGAAACGGGAAAGAAGAATCTCACTCAAAGGAAATCAAACGTACGATAGATAAGGAAGGAAAAGGCTTATATGCCCTCTCGTCCACAATCACACGCCAACCTGGAGTCTAAGGAGATTGCACTGGTTGAGGCTGTCTTGATAACTCTCCTATACTAGATATCTAGATAGTCAGCCTGTTAACCCTGCTCCTCGTCTTGCCCTCAGCAAACTAAAGGAAGCGAAGGTTGGCTGACAAGTATAGCGTAGTGTGTAGTGACGTGTTCATAAGTGATAATAAGAATAAGACGCCTGTTGTCTGAGTGTAGTCTGTATGCATGAACAATTTGGAGGAGTCAAAGTTTGGCTTTGAATTTGACTCTGACTTTCTCTGTGCCTCCAAAGTCACCTGTGGACTCGTCTCCATTTCCACAAGAACAAAGGTGAAGACAAGGAACAAGGAAGGAGGTATGATGAAATTCCAAATATGCTGCCGTTGTAGCATATTTCTCTACTGGAAGAGTTATCCGGAGTTCTCCCTATGTATATGTTCCAATGTTCCAAACTCAAATGTTCACCCGAGCACAATTCCTTCCGATCCTTGTGAGACTGCAGAAACTGAACACTCCACACTTCAGTTTTGACAACCATCCTCTTACAATGTAACATGTAGTATCTTGTGCAATACATTACATTGTGCTAGGATAGAAGTTCACGCCGTACAAATGAAATTTTGACATTGAATAGCAACAGTCGATACTGAAGAAGGTCAAAGTTCAAGAGAAACCTTCTCAACAAAGATATCCCGCTTTCCGCATTCAGTTTTCTAATTCATTGAGTAAGGTCTTATTAACGAGTTCGTTATTCTCAACTGATGTTGAGAATAAGTAGAGTTAATCCGAATTCCACTACGCTATAAATAGTTTTTCAGAACAAAGTGGTTTGCTTAAACGCCGATCTACGCATTACAGTAGCTTGCGAAGGTGTGTTGAATGTTTAATAAAAACAAGCTAGTGGGCATATAGTGTACAGTGTAGAAAGGTCCGTTTAGCAAATAAGATCACAACTAATTATATTCCTTTGGCCTTATAAACCGCTGTGTCAATTCCTGACAAATTTTTATCAAGTACTCTGATTTAGCACACTAAATATTAAACAGTGATGAAACTGTGGTTAGACTTGGCAGGATTTTGATCGAAATTCCGGTTTACGCACATGTATGACTTTTAACTTCAAATCGTCAACTAATAACTAGCATCGCTCATACAAAACCCAAACGATCAAACTTAAATTGCAAATTTAAGACTACCCATGACAAATACGTGATTGACACAAACACGAGCACTAAAACAAAATGAGGGTACAGTAGAAAGGAAACGGAGTCAAGATTGCGCGAAAATGATAAGATTGATAAGAGTATACAAATAATACAAACTATGTACAAATTACAGCGTATGAAGAAACCACCACGAGTTGATGTAAAAACAAAAACACAGAATTACTTTAACTGCTCGTTCACATTCACCTCAAGTAAATAAATCATGAAATTTTCTGAAAAACCAAAATGCCCCTTGATTCATCGTATTTGCTCCACAAATAGCCCCAAGTTTGCAAGCAGCTCAAAGATCAATACAATTAAATGTATATTAGTACTATCAATGTGGAAATGGTTTCCGGGCAAAATTGTAAAAGTAAATAAAGAAAAAGAGAAGCAAGGTTGTAAAAGGAGAAATGGGATCATCAGAGGAGCTAACAAGGAATGCAAGGGGCCGGAAAATAACACGGAAACACAGTATTTGTCCCGAGTTCCAGTTCTTTGTGCCATGCATATTATATTACATTCTCTAGACTTTGGAACAAACAAGAAAGCGGAGAAGTAAGTATACAGTATACATTGACTAAAGCTGAATGTAAAAGAGAAGCATACAAGTGAGCCTACAAAGAGAAAGTGAGAAGAGTAGAAAGTACAAAACGAGAACAATAAAGATACAGATGGTGATGGTGGGAGAGAGATTAAAAGCTCAATTCTCTCTCATTTCACTGTATGTGTATGTAGGTAAGTACGTACAGTATACAGTAGGTACTTATACCATACCATACCACTGCTACGACAGCCTCAACTTCCACTCTCATCTTTATCTTCAGCCTCATCCTCTGGCCGCACCACACAGCATAAGCTGCTCCAAATCTCCACCTTCAGTTTCGTCACAGAATACATATTCATTCTGTGTATATTATCTGTGCAACACTCCACTCGGTGCTCAGCAAATGAAGATGAGACTGAAAATGAGAATAAGAATGACGATGATCTTATCGTTAAGACTCTGCATTTATACACCATCATAGGCATTTGCAATATGTAGAAGCTAAGCTGTGGATGTGGTGTCCAACGTACATA
This sequence comes from Sminthurinus bimaculatus, assembly GCA_034698285.1. Classification (NCBI taxonomy): domain Eukaryota; kingdom Metazoa; phylum Arthropoda; class Collembola; order Symphypleona; family Katiannidae; genus Sminthurinus; species Sminthurinus bimaculatus. The sequence goes on along the minus strand of JAQIVE010003494.1, from coordinate 3,165 downwards.
TGATGATAAATGTCTCAAGATATAAGTATCGAGCAGATACTACGGCTATGTAAACTAAGTATAACTGCAGTGTGGCTTTCCTTTAACTTTTCCGCTACCAAAGTGCCGCACAAAAACCATGCCTCGTACTTATGGGGAGGGGTGGTATTTGACAAAACTGCCAGATTTTGTTTCTTATTTGTCAAAATCTTTTTCAAACTCATTTATAATATCTAGCCAAAAGCAGTTTTTAGAATTCTCAAAATTCTATGACGAACAAGAGATTTTTTGGAATTATGAAAATTTGTTTAAAGAGCCCAATAATGCAGTGACGTCATTTGTGCACGGTCCTTAATGTACTTGTCTTCATGAAGACTGTTTACTGTATAAATACTCTGGTGGAGAGCCCTCAGTGACATAGATTTGAGATTGCCCGAGACATTATAAGTAGGGTCTCCACGTTCATCGTCGGTTATGAAGAGGGAGGAGACTAAATAAAGAGAAACAAAAAGGACCTTTGGGTTATTTACTCGAGGGAATTTCGGGACAGACAAAAACGAAAATTAAAGAGGAAGCTTTTAAAAACTGGAGTGAGGGAGGGAGAGAGAGAGAGCATCTCTTGCTTGCATAACAGCAATTTCAACTGTGAACACGGGAAATATTATACAGTATATGAAATAATATAATATGAATACCTCTTTAAACGATAGAGAGCTTTGGCATTGTGGATAGAATAAGTTTTACTAATACCGCTTGATTTCTTTGTAACTTGTAAATTTTCCCTCCACACTTCAACAGTAAATTCATACAACCTCTCAAATCTTTGTCATTCCTCCTTAAATGTCTATACATATAGCAGTAGCAGTATATATGAAGAATTTGGAGGCAGACTGTCGACCGTAATGCAATCAATCACGGAAATCCGATCGAGCTGGAAAGTTTGTCACCTTTCAATGTTACGTGCATAGTGTGCAAAGTAGCTGTGGATGGAGTAAAGTCTCTGCTTTTCTCTCCACTTGATAGAGTTTCCTCCATTGAGCATACTTATACAGCACAAGTGTCTCTAGACTCTAAAGAGACTCTCCATCGTCATTTGACACAACACAATACAAACGGAAATGGCTTTCAAGATCATGATAGACTTGATAATTATGTAAAATTTTATAGTCATTTCCCCTTGCCATTGTGTTGTACGCCCTGCAAACATCTTACATAATATATAATAGTATTATATACCTACGTATTATTCTTGCAACATACAATGATACATGATACAATACACACTTTGTAATTAAACATTGTCCATGACATTCAATACTAATGGCACAAAATTTGCTCGAGTTTCATAACAACTCTTGCTGAAAACAATAGCCTATATAGGAGGAGAGGCTAAAATAAGGACAAAACAAGACATTAAATGCAAGGAAGAAGTAGGAGGCAGAGAAACTGTTTTTGCCTCTTGTGTGTCGATTACAAATTAATTACTAATTATAATTAGCAAGAAAATGAAAATCGGAATTGCTCCAGTATCAAAAGTCGGAACAATACAATATAATTTTGTAATGGAATGGGAATACATAGAGGACCTATAGTCGAACTTTTGCTCACATAGACCCCATTCAATTTCATGATAACAATGATAGTGAGGAGAGAAGTACAACAAAACTAACTGCTAAGCGAACAGTCATTCCTATTTTGCTTTTAGTCATTTTCACAAAGGTAATTATGAACAAGTTGCGAGAGCTCACTACATTGAAAATTGAAAGGTTGTGCAAAAAGTTAAAATCGAATATTGAAATTCCAAAACGTGATAGAAAATTAAATACAACGATGAAAATCAACGTATAGCCAAGACGTTTTCGATTCTCTATTTCCTGATACCGAAACATCTTTTGTTTGAAGTTTCAAATTGATAGATTTGATTTAGATACACTGTCGGCTTTGTAGTTTATAAAAGTTATTCAAAATGATGGGGGCAAAAATCCAGTAAGTATTTCCTGCTAAATTGTGTAAAAAAATTATCGGGAAAATATTTTTTATGTTACGGCGAATCAATGACCTTTTACTTCTCGATTCGTCAGAAGTTCAACTTTGAATAAATTACATACTACAGTGGATATACGTTTGAATAAAAATGTGAAATACAAAATCAAATACTTATAACAGAAATAACCAATATATATTTTTCTTCTTTCTTCAAAAAAAAGGACAACAAACGCCAAGGCTATAATAAAAACTAAACGAGAAACCCCTGGAGAGGAAACTGAAAGCTACAGGGGAAAACTAAATTTAAAACTACTCAGCTCTGTTGTGTCACAAAGAAAAACAAAACCCATAGTGTATGGCATTGTATTCGACAAAAAATTGTGTGAAAGTTGGTCGTCTACCGTCTATCCCTTGAAATTCCTTTGTATTCCAAATTGAAAGAAAAAACAAATGCAGACATGAAAATTCAAAGTCAAATCCAAGTCTACAATTGAATATTACGGAGAATCAAGAGTGGAAACCTTTGGGATTTCATTTGGCTTCTGGCTGCCGAGATAAGAAGGCGAGAAAATCTATGGCAGGATTGGAATTTCGACTAAAATCTAGTACTAGCACGTACATAACCATACAGCATACGATATAGGTTCATATACACAAAAACAACCATTCAAATTGAGGACATTTCTATAATATTAATACGAAATATGTACATATATATATTATGTATACACCAAATGTGTGTGTGTGTGTGCATGTGTACAGAACATGAAAATGTCAATATTTACAGGGAAATTTCATTCCCCTGGAGGAAATTTCATTCCCCTAGAGGAAATTTAATATTCCTAAAATTTTCTGAGTGAAATGAAATGAGAGGAAGTGGAAAAGGAAAGTCGAGAGGAGGAGAGGGAGAAGTAGAAAGAAAATTAGAGGAAAATTTTTGAGTTCATGTTCATAAAGTCGGTCCTCAACCAAAACCTGGAGAAAATTTATAAAGAAAAGCCAAGAAGCAAAGTAAACGAAGCCGAGTCAACTCGTCGTCAATGCCAAAGCCACCCCGATGGAAGGAATCAAGTCCTCGGCTTTGAAATCATATTAAGGGACGAAGAGCGGAAAGTGGGTGAGAAGTAGGGGCGAGCGCGGGATGGGATATCCCATCCCATCCCGTCCCATCCCGGGTTCCGGGACGGGATGGGACGGCGG
>JAQIVE010003493.1:0-16633 GCA_034698285.1 Sminthurinus bimaculatus | reverse complement strand
TCGTTTTATCCAAAAACTCCGAATTTCCCGGAAAACGAAGAATCACGCCAACGGTGGTTTTCGCTCTACAATAACGTTAGAGTACATTTTTGATTTTGGTCCTCGTGTTATTTTAATTTATGAAAAACTAAAATAAGCCAAAAAAAAGAACATTTTGGTTGTCTCCCACCTTGAGCGACTTTTTAACACGAAAGGCTGCACAACAGATAAAGTCAACACATGGAGACTAAAAAGATCAGACAACAAATCCCAACAGCAGGTGTTCATGTCTTATTCTATATACATGTGTACTCTTCTCCTTCAAGTCTTATTAAACTGTACTGAAGTACTTGAGCATCCTCTTTATCATATTAAATATTCTTTATTTGTAATACGTATTTGGAGGAAGGGTTCATTGATCCTTCCCACCAATTAAAAATTCTCAAGTACATCCATCAGTATCACATAGCAACACATATTGCAAATAGTTGCTCATAAAAAGTGGAGGTACATATTATTATACATGTTGGTACATGAATCGGATATTGGACCCCGAAACGATCATGTTTACAATTTACAATCTTGAGCCAAAAGGTCATAAATTGGTTTACGTGAGAAGCTAAAAAATGTACGAATAATATTGGAAAATAATTTGGAAAAAAATCGAATATCTTTTATTATGTACATACATAAGTAATATATTTCTGTACTGTAAAAATACATAACATTATACTGATATGCATAGTACGACTTTAAGACTTGTGAATATGTGATGGAAAATTGAGATGGTGTGTCTGCTCCTCCATTCAATGAATCATCATCAGTGCTAGATACTTGAAGATAGTTTATTGTAAATACATACACAGATAGGTTTACTCATAGTTTTTCATGACTTGGCCTTCTCCCATATCTTATTCACCACATTATTATGCTTTTTAAATCTTTCTCACAGCTTTTCTCATTTTCTGCCGGCCTCTTATTATATTGGATTCTGTACATACATAGTATAGTACATAGGACTGTGCTTGTACCAGGACATTGTATGCGGGTTCAATGTTCATGTGCATAAACAGCTAAAGAGATGAGCCCAATAAAATATGTAAAGCGTGTTACTCACTCTCTTCTCTTCTTTACATCCTTTCTCGATACATGTATCTATCTATCTATACATGCATGTATAATGTATATGCACAAGTCGGGCTCCTCTTGCTTGTCATTTACGGGCAATACATGGGAAAGTAAAGTAAAAGTGACTACGCCATAAATGTATATTACATTACAGACTGATGATAAAATTCAACACAACACAACAACAATATATGTACAAAAAAGAAGAAGATACAAAAACCACACTTGGTTCGCAGCTCTTGCCGTAGAGTACATCTAGGATACGAGCCAACACACGACAAGACACCAAAAGACAAGACACCCGACCCGTCTACATTATTAACACTTTTCTGTCTCTCATCCTCCTCCTCCTCTGTCTTCTGTATTCTCTCTCGTTAGCTGATAACCGCGGCTACTTGCTACAGGCATCACATCGTATCACATATTAAACACCATGCATAACATTATACTTTTGTACATTGTACATACATACATACATACACAAGTGATATTTGTAAGTTGAGGTTAGTATAGAAGCTGAAAGTGGGAAGCGGGGCTGGCTCAATAAGATGTTGTGGCCCACCATGCACCAAACCAATCATACATCATGCAGTATAACTGTCTTTGTATATTGGATGTAATAACCTAATGACCTTCTCTTTTCCAACTGCGAAAAAGTTCAACATGTAAATAGGCAGTAGCCTGTGTGTATGGTGCATAGTGTATGGGCAATGGGTATCCACAGTCCACGGATGTGTAGGGCGGAAAATTCTTTTTAGCTTCTTCTTCCTCTTCCTTTTCATACCCTCATGATCCAACATGATGTCCATATCAATAACTATATAACTACCGGTACAGGGATACTTTTGCTTGTCTATTATGGTACAGCTCTTTTCCTATTTCCCTGTCAACCAAGCCCCTAGCCATGGAAGGAAACTATTACTGTACATACTCCATAACTCTGTAATATGCATGTATACATCCATGGGAAAGCAAAACGTCTGCCGGTATGTGTGTCTGTATGTGTCAGTGTACATGTGTGTGTGTGTGTGTGTGAAGAAATACATTAGAGATAGAAATAGAGATGGAGAAAGTGAGAGACCGACGCCACGAGTCTCACGTCCGTACATTTTTTTGTATCATGCCGTACCCACACAGGCACACACAAACACACACACAAAGCGCCAACGCTTTCTCCAAGACACACACTCTCTCCTCTCGTTTCGCATTTTCCACTTGGTCCTTGCATAGAATCGCTTCGGAAGTCGTAACATGATGTAAAAACGAGAGTAGCAAAATGTACAAACATGTATGTATAGTATACATATGCATGTAAACATAAATACGTAAGGATGTATAATATATTTGTACTTTGTACATAGTACAGGATATGGTTGGGTGATGGAAAAAGCCGGGTAGATTTCCTAATTTATGTATGTATTTGTATTTACGCTCTTTTCCTTGCTTACTATTCAGGTGCGCATCCACATCCGCAAGTCATAGACCATTTTACGAGAATACAGCGTGTGAAGCATGTATCTACAGTACAGTATGTGTATGTGTACATTGTACAATACATATGTACAAGATTGTGCAAAGGCCTCTCCATCCTTACATTCTCTCCTGCTTTTTCCTAAAGACCTCGGCTCTCAACATATTAGTGTATCGAATTCGAAAGTCTATTTATCCATGCTATAGAATATAAAAATTGAGCATATTTCTCTTATACTTTTAAAATTTTGCTGATCTTTTTGAAGCCGTGTCCTATTTAACAAACTTTTTATAGACTGAGTTTGTAATGCGTCATCAAGATGATTCCTAGAGTGAGGTGTAACAAATTCAATCTGTGATTATCGATTAGTTTACATTTACATATTATCGATACACACAAGGAAAATATCTGTAATTTATATAAATAAGTAAGTAAGAAATATACCTTGACTTGGAAGCCTTGAAAAGGGAAATTTTTATAGGACATCAGTATTTGTACTGGGTAGTGGGTAGCTAGCCAATATCGTTATTTAGCTGTACGAAGGTTTTCTCCTGGCTACCTTTAAAAATGATTCATTAATTTATTAATGTATCATCAAGTTAACAAGTACTACGTATGCACTATGCACAGTGCATGTATGTATATATTGTATATTGAACATAGTACATTAGTACCTACAACGTTATGTGCTAGCGTAGAGGTGCTTATTACAAAACCTGGTAAAACCAAATAGGTGAAAATGACACTGGTTAAATTTCACATTGATGCAGCATACATACATTTTACATGGATAAGTACTTTTGTGTACGTATGTACCTTCAAAGGTATTGTATAACTTGGAGTACCCAAGTATAATACAAACAGTTGGAGAAGGTACACAAAGACACAAGACAATATCAATCTATTTGTAATAGATTCCTCCCAAGTTTACGATTATGTTGACTTTATGAAGCACGAGATATCGTTCCCAAGTATGACCCGTTATCCATTATCCCTGATGCGCCTTTACATAGCTTTTGACTTGCTCATCACACATGGTTCTTTTCACCTGTCTAGGTATGTGTACCTAACTATATCTCCAATTTCTTTCTAGTACTAATGTACCTCCATGCAACGTGTAATATATACATTCGGTGGTCGCCCATTATGGGGAAATGGAGCGTAAACTTTTACCATACAATATTGTGCATATTTGAGTTATTTATATACAGACTTGTGATGAGAGAACTATATCTAATATATTTTCGGCCTGTGAATTATTCCATGCCTTTCTTTTCTTGGAAGAAAAAGTTTGAGTATAGAAATACATGCTTAAAAGTATGTAGGAAACTCTGGACTTTTACAAGGTACGCTGTATCCAAGAGCTATCTCCAAAAAATTCCTGAGGTCAGTTATGACAGTTTGGTGGATACAAATAAAACATTGAGGGTTGCGTGCTCAAGAACTTTGGACTTGTGACTGGTAAAAAATATGTACGATATATTGACCCAAGAACCTTGGAGTGAATATGTATGTATGTATCACGGAGCTTATATGTACTATATGTATTATATCTACTACAAAAGTAGATAATTTGTATGCATACTCATTTAATCGAGTATACCTTTATGCACACAGAAACAGCTTTACCAAATATAAATCGGACAGTTTTCCTTCCTTATTCAGGAAATAGCTATCAAACTATCAGGGCAAGGCAGAAATGCAATCATGAATTCTTGTCTTCATAGAAAAATTACTTTTTGAAAAATCTACAAATGTTAGAACAAACGTCAAATGTCCCAGCATTCATGTCATGTAAATTATCCAGCGCAGGGGAAGGAGAAAGAATGTATAGTAAAAAAACATGCAGGTACATGTACTTTACTATGTACAATGTACATATCTGTCCTTGTTTCGACGACGACGAATGAGTACGTTTACGTGTAACTGTGCATCACAATCAAACTGTCTTTTTCTCTATGTATCTTGTATGTCTACAGTCTACAGTCTACACACATGGATATGGATATTATTGTACTATTTTCTCTCCCCTTTGAACTTTTCTTGGACGCGCTGAACACACCGGGGAAAGGTAAAAAGGGAAAGGCAAAGTGGACGACTAGAAATGCCACTTTTACAATTACAAACCTATGTACGTACACTACAAACACACATATGCTAGTATAATATTGGATAGCTGAGCAGAAAACAAAGTACATACAATTCTGTACAAGAGTAGACTTGTTGACCCTACGAAAGAACAAGACAGAAAAAAGGATACATGACAACTTGTCTCTGGCCCACATTTTCCGACTTCCCAGTAGCTACAAGTACAGTTATACCATAAACAACAGGGTTTTTGATGTCGTAGGCGGTTTAGAATGTTGCCTATAGTATTACTATTGTAGGTTGTATCTTACTCAGTGTCATTGTTATTGTTATCAAATTTTTTTCTCGTCCTCTGTTTGGAGACAGAAGATGATATAAAAATACAAAGTCCATGTTTTACAGTGGATTAGAGAGTATTGTACACTACAAACATTATTTTCGACTTGACAAACTCAAGGAGATTGAAGAACACCAAGAAAATTAAAGCACTGAATCATGAGTCGGATGCTTGAAACTAACATGAAAGTTAAGCAGACAATGAAACACGGTACATTTTCTTTGTATGTATACGTACATACATATATTGAACTTTGTAGTTTATACTCATATAGTGACGAACACCACTTTAGATGTCATTTCAATTTGGGTGTCGTCGTCGCCATCCTAATAAGGAAATTCGAAAGGTTAGGCGTGTACGTGTGTGTAATAGCTATACAGGATGCCTTAAGCTTTAAGGTCACACTGAGATGAGAAGGCAGAGGGGAAAACAGAAGGAAAAAGAGACCCGGAAAAAACTGAAGAGCGACAGTTCTAAAAACACATCCTGTACTTTCATATGTACTTTGTAGCTATGGTACTCTCTATTTGATCTTACGTTTGTAAAACGCATTGTACATGGTGAGAAATAGAAATGAGGAAGGCAATAAGTAGGAAGAAAACTAGGAATGGAATAGAGAGGAAAATTTTTGTCATAAGGACGTGGAAGTGGAGAAAGAGGAGAAGGAAAGAGAGAGAGACAATCCAGGAAATCTAAAAACTAGAGTCTGCTAGAGATTGTGAAAGAAAAAAAGGGAAGCAGGGGAACAAAAAATGAGCTCAAGTTTGCTAAAGGGAGTTTTTTCGCTACTTGTAATGTAATTTAGCTGTATATCTGCAGAGCTTTTGTCTCTGCGCTTTCCCGTTGCTCCAGATATTTCCAAGATTGGTGTCGACTGTCGACTGTGTTGATTGTGTAGATATAACTAGATCGTACACTGTCGCATCCGCTTAGACAAAAGATTTTTTGCTAGCTGCCTCCGCTCCTCCGGTTTGTTGGCTATATATATTATATAACTATACATTATACATATATGTGTATATTATGTCCATACGTACATAGTTGAGTATGGATAGCCGAAATTTACTGATGCTGATGGTCCTCCTTTAAATGTTTAATGTATTGTATATTAGTTATATTTATAGTTATCGCAACATACCAAAGAGACACAATAGCGTCAAGTGAAAACATACAATGAATTGCTGTGATGCTTAAAAACGACAATTTTTCTCTCGACATCGATTTTGTCATGTGTACATACACAGAGAGAGAAAGCAAAGAAGCACAACCCCAATTCTTGTATGTTGTTTATTGTGTACTGTAGGAAAAGGAAAAGTCGAGCTTATCCACGAAATTATATGATCATTTGGACAAGAAGACTTTAGCTTTGGCAAACTTTTATTGTTTACAATCTAGGGCAATATGCAATATGTACATTAAGAGTAGAAGATTTCGACGGTACACCGCTGTATACTATTGTACAGTGTACAGTACCAGAATTTTGTTTGTGTGCGTGATTCAATTCACCAGAGAGAAATATTATATATAAATAAATAAGTACATTATCGCTCCTTTTCTACATCCATCCATCCATCTATCTCCATTCTCCTCTGTGTTGTGTGAACTAATAGGCCTACAATGTACACTCTGTCGACGGCAATGGACTACAAACAAAATTGAAACTGAATGGGGACTGGGAATAGGGGAAAAGAGAAGCAGAAGAAAAAAGAAAGATCAACATTCACCATTCAGTGTATGTATATAGTGTATATATGCATTGAATAGATATATTTTGCTTTTATGTATTATATGCATTTTATTGTGTGCATACTGGTTCTTGCCACAATCTTAAGATACAAGAGAAAAAATAACCGCAGACTATTTACAAACTATATGCGTGAATACGTTTATGCATGTATGTTACGATTACCCGGAGAAAACTGATGTAAATCTTGATATATATACATATAGATTTCTTTAATGTAATAATACAGTCAATTGAGTTTTACGTTTTACCTTTTATCGCAAAAAGGAGTGGAAACAGCTACTTTAATTTTAGCATGTGTATACCGTGTGGGCGTTGCTATTTAGTATGAAACAACGTACGTGTGCGTCGACAATCTAATGAAATTTATTTCTTCACACATAATAATGTACTATTAGTCCAAGACTGATTTGATCTGATCTGAACATCGATCCGTTTCCTTTTATTCCCCGATCACTAAAATAAAATTGTAGACAGCCTACTGCTCACGCTGATGGGCTCTGCTGACATTGAAAAGTCAATTTGACGAAAAATTTGAGAAAAGCATAAAAATTACTTGTCTCTTATTCAGCTTATAAAAAATTGGTTATGGCGACTTTTTTCATTCAAAACTGTAAAGCCTACAACTTCCAATCAAATTTTAAAACAACTTTGTACATTTTGTACGCAAAATGTCTGCTCGCTTTTTCGATTGTATTTTTTTGAAAATTGAAATGCACCTAAAACTTTTTCTTCAAATTGTTGTTGGAGAGTTTGACCTGTCTGCGAGCCAGACGGATGATTTTAAATACTTCGATTGGGCAACTTTCCAAAATTCAAAAATGTCTCTATATGTATATGCAAAATTGCTATAAAATACGAACAAGCATATATCGTAGAAGACTTTACCTTACTCACACTGTTGCTGAAGCTTTATAACCAAAGTTATCGACTTATACTTCGATATGTTTGTATGCCTGTGTCAGTAGTCAGAACTTATTTACAAGTTTTGAATTTTGATTTTTTTTCTCCAAGAAAATTGAAAGCGGAGAAAGGAGAGCCAGGGATAGAAGAAAATAAGGACAGTATTTTAGTGAACAAGATGAGACGAGAAAGAAGCCTTTTCGTAGGATTTTAAAACGCAACCAGTTTAAAAGTCAATTTAGTTTTACATGAACTCACCATCGTCTTGGCTTGGTATGGGTGGGGTGGCTTGACTTGACTGCACTGGTAGCCTTTACTGGATAGTTTATTCCACGACAGAGTTTCGTAATACGCTTATAACGTATTAAGAAAAGGAGCGAGCTCTTTTGAGGAGATAAAAAGTTTGGCCAAATCTCCTTTCAACTCATCTTTTTATTGAGGAAAATGCTCCCTGGTATAGTAAAAATGGCTATATGCATAGTACTATCAGTAGATTCATGCATGTGGACAGTGTACAAGTCTACTACAAAACACAGTTCAATAATATCAGGAATTACGGTACGTTCCCAGACAAGCGTACCTAGGTTAAGTCTGCAGCGTATACAGTGTACATTGTACATACAGTACGTAGTTCAAAATAAAACTACAGGTATTAGCCCAGACCTAGAGAGAAGCATTTTTCTATACATTATACCTTTGTTGTGAAATTTTCTCCGTAGACTTAAAAAACGGCTACCTTTGCTGCTTGATTGTTTGGCAAAAACTAACAGCATGTACATACAAATTTTGCGACTTAGATATTGTACAATTTAAAAGCATACCCCTGTTGTCATGTATATACACTATACACAACATGTATGCATGAATTATGTGAGTCATTTACAATTTACGATGTACAAAATGATGTACAAACAGCAAAAAGTGTTACACAAGCATAAACACACAAAAATTTTACACAATAGAAAAACGAGGGCGCTGAAACCCCTTTCATTGTTATATTTATTTTACGACCGTTTTTTATAGCACGCCGCATGCATTAACTTAACGCATAATACTCAAAATCTCCTTTTGTCAAGGGCTTATATGTACGAAATGGTTTAAGGCTCGCATCCATATTTTTCTTACCCGTCTTAAGATTCTCTGATTCAAAAAATGACACAGTAGCAAGATTCGTATTAAACTGTACATAAAAAAAATTGAATTGGAGCATAATTTGTAAATTTTTTCGTCTTTTTATCCTCTTGTATATATACTTATAATAGATATTCACAACTATGAAGACCTATGTACTTATGTACATAGGTCTGATCTTGAAGACATAAAATGAACAAAAAAGTATCAGCTACAAACATTTTTATTTCCTCAACATTTATTCATCTACTCAAGTCCATGGTGTTTGTTTAGCATTCGCATCTGCGGCAATCACGTTTCAGTCGTAGCTTAGCACATTTGCCACGTTCCAGTCGTGGGTTTATGAGTGGGTAGAGGTACTATTTATAGGATATGTATTTATCTTGACTGGTGTGTGTGTGTGTGAAGTATGGATTGTTAATAAATTTGCTGCAACCTCTTGCCCTGCTAGATTATTACGGTATTATTTGTTACTTTATTTGGACTTTTTATTAGGTCCCACGAAAGTCAAAGGCAAAGTACTGTACATATAGTTGTATTGTAAAAATTTGAATAACGTTAAGCACATCTAATGGAGCCAATCAATTTCAAAAATATCTGGCATTTTTCAACAACTAATCTTGCGATTTGTAACTATCTTTTCAAAACAGATTTTTCTGCTGTCTCTTTTTTTATAAGTGACTGAAAATAGAAAACCTTCACAGGAGGAACTGTATTTTAAAAATAGGCATTTCAAAAGATTTACTTCGATTTCCAATCAATTTCAAGGCTTCTGAAAAATCAGGAAACAATTCCTAGTCGAAGATTAAAATAAGTATCCAAGGCCAGAGAGGAAATCACTTTTCTTTAGAATTTGTTTGTTTGTGATAAATGTTGCATTGTATGTATACACATCTGTCATCTGTTTTTACGAAGAAACCGGAAAGAGAAAGCATTCAAGAGCTTTTTGTTTGGTTTTTGCTTTAATCCTCTCTTACTTTTGCTACCTTCAATAGAAACTATATGCGGAGTATGCATGCAAGTGCAAATACCTCTACATAAATATAAATCCCCGATACATAAAGTATGTACACAATAGTTGTAAACAGTGAGCAGTTGAACACTCCTCACTTTCACATATCAGTGTACATAATCTGACTGACTTTTACTTTTTTTTTCAACTTTTCCTGTGCCAACGTTTTCCTTTTAAAGCATTCAGTCGACATCAACATCTCAACACCATGTCTGATCTTGGTTTTACTTTTAGGCTGTCTACAGTCTTCATGTACATATACATAGATAAGGGCGGTCCCAGTACAGAAAACCTACACGGATTTTCCTGATGTGTACTTTGTACGTATTTATACTTTGTATGTATGTCTGTGAATCTTTGGCTTTGTGCTTGGTATCAAGTCACAACTGTGTCGAAACGGAGAGCGTGAGTAAAGAGAAGAGACAAGAGTAAGAGAAGAAAGAAAGTAGAGAGTCAAACAATAACAGCAGACATGTGCATGACATGTAGATATCGTGCATACGCATATTAGTCGACTTTCTCCGGCAGACTGTCTGGCTCGAAAGCCAAATACTTTCTCTCTCTCTCTCTTCCTCTCTGTGGAATCGAACTCGGTTCATTGCTCTGTACTCACTCAATGTGCACTGAGACTGAACCTAAAGATCCAATACGTAGAGAATATTTTATGTATCTTCTTTTGTCGCTGTTTTTACTTGACTTAAGAAGAAAAGCTACTATGTACTATGCATAAAGTATACATGCTGTATTACTTCTAGCTGATATTATCAGCTCGCACACAGCAAATAAAAGACGGCAACGTAATGAAAAATATTTTGAACATTATGTTGTGCGTTACCTTCTCGAAGGTAATATTCATCAAGATACAAATTCAAAAAATAAAATGACGGCGGAGAAAAAACTTCAGCAAACTTTCCCGAATTTCTAAATTTTAATCTTCAGTTCTTTACGGCGACTTTTTGATGAATAAGAAGCAAAAAGATATCCATAAAACGAGTTCTGTAAAATAGTGTGCAACAAAATATCCATCCTCAGCAGCTTTATAATAATATGTTAGATGGTTGTATTCCGCCTTTGAATTTTGCATGTTGTTTAAGGACTTGTAAGGTTGACATTTTGAAATAAAAATGTTGTAGTTAATGTAGGAAGATACAAAATATTTTTAATGCATACTATGTCGAATCACACAAAAATGCACAATAAGATTACTCTTGATGCTTTCTTTCCCCTTGATATTCGCTACAAATCCCAGTTCGAAGCAGATTTGAATAATGTAATGCAAATTCGGTGACATTATTGGAGCGAGCTAGTATACGCTTTGCAGAATAAGACGTCGGTGTAGACGGCACACTGATGATGATATGAAACTGCAAATCACGATTCGTGTCATATCGCATTCTTTTTGTATGCGTATACAGAGTGAACGCGAGCTGAGTACTAAATTCTAACCCAAGTAGCAGCAAACAAGTAAGCAGTGTAAAAAGCCTTTATACTGTTTACCTCTTTCTATAGCTTGAGACAGAAACATACAAACAAACAACATGTTATAAACCGTCTACAAAAATGTTTCTTAGACAACTTTTACACAAATTTTGTGCCAAGGTGATTTGTAACTTTTTAATCTAGGTATGCTGTACTTAAATAATGCCTAAAGGGTAGACCTCATCATCATACAACCGATGCTTACAAATAGTTTTACCATTTGGCCTGTCATCTTTATTTCTATCTTTAAATCGACTATGATATGCAGATTGTGCACTGCATAGCTATTGTCAGGGATATATTATCTAGTTACGTATTTAGGTGGTTGAGAGAGCAAGCTATACGATCAAATATTTAAACACGCAAACACCGGCAAGCAACAAAGGTACATTAGTAAGTTCAAAAGCTATCGGAATCCTCCAAAGCTATTGATCTAAGGCGCCCTCGCGTTCAATGCTAAGGCTTCTTATAAGCTCCCAGCAATACAAAAGACTGTTTATTATTAGAAATTTTATCTTAAAATCGTTATTTAAAAAATATGAATTTGAAGCACTGGCGAAGCTTCTCTAAACTTTCGTCAACTTATATTGATGCAATAATTCCAGGCGTAAACGTAAAGAAAACAAGCAACTCACCAGAAGCCTTAGCTGCATGTTAGAATAGTCAATACTTGCTCCAATACCAATGTAGATACATGCATGCAGTAGCTTTCAGGTAGCTTTCTCTCTGACAAACACACACAGACAGCTCAACTAATCGTAAGCTCTTAGCTTACGATATTTAAGTGCACGTACAATGTACACATACATAAATGCATGCATACACCAAAGAGAGCAAGAGTTCTATCGTATTTAGCTGCCTGTTGTGAGCGAGTCAAATACTGGAAATATTTGGCTCATAGCTTTCATTGTATTTGCATAAATCAATAGACGGGCAGAGATATGGAAAAGAAATCGCTATAGCTGTCGCACTTTTCCCCCTTGTGCATTTACAATATATTTTGTGTACGCCTATAATAGTATGCTCATAGAGTCGTCTGATTATCCGTGTATATCTTTTTTCCAGTTTCTTTTTTTTATACTTTACTCCACCAGCTCAACAACCCCACAGCCAAATGATAACAAGAAGCTTCTAAGCTAACTACTCATCTCTATCCCTTCTTTTACCCTGGAGTGAGGAATATCCTTGGAGATTAGGAAACCCCTGTGCTCTCTTCTCTTTCTTTTTTTTCTATTACAATGTAAATAGAGTTGACTTTGTAGAAGTCTACACATTTTAATGCCAAAAACACTGATGTTATTAGGAGCTCCAAGCCCTACTTACGCGTCTTTTCATTTCTTATAAAAAATATAGTTATGTAGCGTAAAAAAGGGGAGTAAAGATTGGCTTATAAAATGCACTATACGAGCAAATAAGTAATTTCCTTTATTTAGTTAATTAACTGCATTATCATGTTGAGATTTCCTTATATGCAATTCAAGTTGAATATGGAGAATGAGTGCTGAGATGCTTTGAGCTTACTTATTACTTTAAGAATTTATAAAACCTGTTTTGTACTCCTTGATTACACAATGTTGTTACAATCGAGGTTGGGACCCGTCGGCGAAAAAAATATTTGGTGTATGAATTATGAATGCGCCCACATATACTCCGCAGTGTAATGATTTGCTAATACCTTGGTTTTGGTTTTTGGATGATCCTTTTGTTGTGCCGTGTTGAAGACGAAGCAGCACTTTTCTGATTGAATTTAAACCCATGAGAATATGCTACAGTACTTTTGTCCAAACAGTGTGTTTGTGACAATATCGCACGATCTCGCCAGTGGGCAAAAAGGTCAA
The DNA here is from genome assembly GCA_034698285.1 of Sminthurinus bimaculatus. Classification (NCBI taxonomy): domain Eukaryota; kingdom Metazoa; phylum Arthropoda; class Collembola; order Symphypleona; family Katiannidae; genus Sminthurinus; species Sminthurinus bimaculatus. Next base: position 3,523 of record JAQIVE010003493.1, on the reverse strand, counting down.
AGATTAGTAGTAAGACAATCACATTATACCTTGGTTGGCCATTGGTAAATATAGAATATACATAAAACGACCTAAATATTAGCAAAACTAGGAGGTGAATATTTTTGGAAAAAAATACAGATGAAATGCAAGAAAACAACTAAAAACATTGCATCATACTGTATCTGTTGCTCATACAAAAATTAGAGCTGAAAAAATGGGTTTTTGAGAGCAATATCACATTTTCCAGTTTTTTGCCTATTTTTGCTTACTGTGAAAGAGATATTTATGTCTGTATAGTTGTAGAAAAGAAATGACATTGTATTCGATAAATATACAATACACAATATGTACAATGGAATATATAATATAATAAAATGAGATGAGATGACGATAGGATAGAATAGGAAATGGTATGAAATTGGATGTGATAGAAACGAGATGCTCTGATTTGTTTGTGTGATTTGTTCCAACCGTCACAACTATACCAAGTGACAACAAGGGCTGGTGTTGGCTGATTTGGTCTTATGTGAATTCCGCTTTCCCTGTGGGTATGGGTTTGTGTATATTAGATCTCCTCACGTCGGAAGTCACATTTTCCTCTTTGAGGAGAAGAGTGTAATACGTATATAAAAGTGCACTGTAAAAGACTGTACTAGTATTCACACATGGTTTTTCTCTCCGCTGTCTCCTTGCTTTCTTTCTACTCGACTCTGAGAAACAACATGATAAGGTAGAGAGAGGATGAGTAGACACAGAAAAAACAGAGCAAAAGACATGCCATTACAATTGAGTTTCTCTTTCGTAACACTGTCGGGAGAGGTTATATTCCCGATTCTCCTAATTGCGTTTTCCTTGTATCACAACCTAATAATATGTGATATACGTATGTACGTGTATGTGTGTATCTATGTATGCACTTTCCATGTTGTAACTGTACTTATGTATAATACGTTGTTGTTTTCCCTGTCATTTCTCTTCATGCGGACTTCTTTGGTTTCCTTGGAATAAAATTTCGTATGAGCAAGAAAATAGACAAAGTCGAGCATGAAAGAAAGAATCATTGCGCTGTACCCTTTGAGTTTCTCTAGGTAACGCATAATATAAAAACGTACTTGTTGTTTCAGATGCTAGCTCACGTCAAAGCTAGCTACCGAGAGTTATGTCTGACTACTTCGAGTCAGCAATCAACAATCACTGTGAAACAAAATATATTCTGGTGACAAAGACTAGAAGATATGCAATATGCTTCAAGTAGTGCTTAAAAAAGGACAGAAAACAAATATAAATACGTCTTATTTTATTCAATCAATAAACGCCAGGATGTGTTTCTACTTCCTTATTTCCTTTCAAAACGAGGGAAATTGTTCCGTTGCCAAGTGACATATTTTTGAAGGACAAAAATCAAATAGAAAAACTGACCCTTCAGCTGAAACTTCTAAAAATGGGAGATTGAACGAAAGGAAACAAAAATATGTATAGTTTCTAGGCTGACTTCAGCAAGGGTACTATACATTAACCAATTAATGGAAATAGTAAACTAGTGGTACGAAAAGTACGCTGCGAGTAAAGTTTACTGCATTATTACACACAGAGAACATGTTGCTGTTCTTGTTTGAAAAATTTTGTAATAATATATAAACTTTGTTTCCCCGAGGTTGGGGGTACATTCATTTCATGTTCTTCTCCTTTTTGTCTTTCACTTTTTATCTCTTTCTCTGAAATCTCCACTAAAAGTCGTTTGAAAACTTGAACATAATATAAAGCTGTCCATTACACATAATACTCTGCCTTTTCCGCTTTTACCAACGAGAACGATTCAGTTCGTATAATTTTGTAGTATCGTATATTCGATGGTCGCCATGGACCACGGACAGTCGTATGTTCAAGTCTTAACATTTATCTTGAAAGTCTCAGGTTCCAGCTCTATAAATGTTTTGCTATTAAAGTCCGGCACTCTAGAAAAAACCGTATTTTATGAGCCTTGGCAAGTTCTAAACCAACCTTGATTTAAATGTGTGCAAAATTTGTGAAAAATTAAACTTAAAATGTGAAATTTCTGAAACTCGATCTCACAAATTGGGAATTTTATGAAGCCAAATGTTATGAACCTATAAAACAATTGGGTTCGATGTAAGGTGGCGTAAAGAAGACGATTTTGTTAAAATGGGTCAAATAAAAGCCCCAGGGTATTTTCGCCACACACATGTAAAATAATGTTAACAGAAAAACAATGAGGAGTCGGAAACTTCTACCTTTAACAAAGTTGAAATATCCTGCCAGTTAACACATACAAATGGAAAATGGTAGAAAGTGGACATGGAGAAACACACTGGGAGATACCAGCAGAAACAAAACTATGGACTCAACTCGAGTCGACTAAACATAAACATTCCTATGTATATATATAGAGTGGACCTTTCTCGATCCTTGTTGGCGTTGTCCTGGACTCAAGTTATAGATGCTGGATCCCACTCTTTCATAGATAAAAACTCTGAAAGAGCTTACATATTATACATTCTACATCATGGAAACACTATTGGACATTTTGTGTCCTTTGACTTTTCTCTCTCCGCTTTGTCGACTACTCCATTAACAATTGTGAATGTATAGTATACATAGATGGGGGCAGGAAGAGTCTCTCTGAATTCTGGAGTCTGGTGGTTGAGGCAAAAATGTATGTAGTAGATATCATGCATATTTCATTGCTCGTCACTGCGTCCGGTCTCTATTTGGTCAGGGGTTTGTGTGCATTCTATAGAATGCATGTATAAAAGACAAATATCTATGTATATGTATATACGTACGAACATGTATACAGATGCTTGTGATTGGCTAGAAACTTTACTGGTGACTGTTGTTTCTAATTCCCAATCATTTTACACACTGCAATGTGTATCTCCGACTATCGTTTATTTTTCTATAGGCGTACAGTTTGGACGGAAATGAATCTACTCACAGTGTTATGGGAAATGAGAAAATACATGACTTTAATGTACCTCAATTTATTATAAATTTCTCCTCATCAAACGTAGATGATGCAAATAATATAAAGAACAATACCGCATTTCACCAAATTGCTACCCACCATCCTTAAAGTTTCCCAGCTTCTACATAATGCTTTTATGTTGAAGCTTCACAGAGATTTCGTAATCATAAAAATAGATACCCAGGGCATCTATGCGGTGCGCTACGGTAGCAGAGAAGTTTTACAGTTACAAAAAGTTACTGTCTCGCATGAACGAGAATAAGAAAGCTCTTATAGCTTGAACCAATAGACTTGCAAAAAGTGTTTCTTTCTAGAAAATGCAGAACTTTGATATTACAATAGAATATGAAGCAAACTATATGCGATGTAGAATTTGTATGTGCTTGTGCATATTTATGTCTGTTTTTATGGAGGAGCCCCCTTGAAAATTGCTCAAAAGCTGCTAATAATACATCAATATCATACATCATGTAGCAGCTACAGGGTGATCCACAAGGTACTACCTGATAAAGAAAAATCATATCTCAGGAACTACTGCGAATATCCGTATGGGGT
>JAQIVE010003492.1:0-16635 GCA_034698285.1 Sminthurinus bimaculatus | reverse complement strand
TCCATATTTATTAGTTATAATGATCTGATAAGTAAAATCTAATAATATATAGAACGTATATTATGCATTATTTGACCTCACCTTTCAACGCCCTGATGTACGACAAAAAACTGTAAAAAAGAAAATAATTTCACTTAAGTTCACTGAAATTTAGTACCTGTTTTATTTTACTGACTTTAACCTTCTGCAACATTGCACATGTACCAGATTATTGCAAAAAAATGAAAACAAAAGAAAAAAGTTAATGAAATACAAAGAATGAACTATTACAATTTTCCCTTGTGCGTAGCAGGCTCGTTGAGACTGATCATGTCAAAATGGGCTTTGTATCGGGCGTCCGACATTTTGCTAGAGTTTTCCTAGATCTCGTCTTTTTCGTCAAATGTATTCGCTACAGAATGAACAGTACAAAAATATTTGTATAATGACTATAATATGCCATTGGATTATGTCATGAGTAAAATATTTAGAATCGAATATGTTGTAGAATTTCAAATCTAAATGTGTGCACAATACTTTTCCTATAGAGCTTTTGTCAAAAATGCATAGTATACACAATAAACGCTAATGATTTTAAAGGTTTGTTAGTTGCTCAAATTCACATTTTGTTAAATTGGAAACCCTGACTTCAGCATTTGAGAGAAGCTTCAGTATTATCATATGAATATTAAATATTAACATGCTTATCAATTTCATTCCCAAATGTATACACAAGTAAAGCTGTATGGTAAATGGTAAGCCAATTAATATTGATGCATTTTTGGGAGCAGAGCTGGTTCATACAACCATCCATTTTTATGTGACTCCTTTGTCTTTCGTCAGACAACAGAGTCCGAGCAGCTGAAATTATATTGAACATTGAACTCCTTTTTATGTTTTTATTGAAAAATAACTCCTCCTTGAATAATAAAAAGTAAACATGTTCGATATGTTATTAATAGAAATGTCAAATATCTTGACGTACATGTAAATCTATTATATCTTGACATTTCCTTTTGCTGTGTGCGCCGAGTTGTCTGTATAATATTCCTGCATAAATGTTGTCTGTAGTCGTGTATCACACACGATTCGTTATTATTTGAAGCCACAAAATCCCCTTCAAATTTAAACAATAAGCGTATTCTGTTCTGCTCCCTGTCGCCCTACACAAATGTTGTTATTGGGGAAAAAGTAGGAAACGAATCAATCTAGGCTAATAGGGTATACAATTTTGCACACTGCATCAAGCGTAACTGTCAACTGACAAAAAAGCAGATAGAATCGAGAGAACTGGAGCTTGACACGATATTTTAAGAGAAACTTAGATTCTGAACCATCAGCCTGCAGTATATTGATTTTCCAGTAAACTGGCATTAAAATACAAGATATTTTGCACACTGCTGCATAAACGTCTGTACCTATACCTTCTAGTGTATGTATGTACCTACAACCAAATTTAAAGAAATGGCTAAAACGGTTCTGAAACTTGCATCCGTTTAAAAAAATCAATATAATATTACAATAATGATTCGCAAGACCTCAACTGGCTCAAATGTCCTCAGTGTCTCCGCAGACATTTGTTAAGCCATTAAATTTGCTACAATGTACAAAGTATTCCCACTAATTAGTTGTTTCGAGTTCCGACGCACCGGCGAAAAGTCTGCAGGTGACTTTATTTGCCATGTCTGCTTTCTACCATCTCCTCATTACACATTACTATGTGTTTCTAAAAAAATAAATAAAGGACCATGTGGAACCATCTTTATTCTTCGAGCCCTGAGAACAAGCATGTCATTTTTACAAAGTTTTTACAAAGTACACATTACATCAAACATGTGTAAACAACTGTCTATATTATTTGTACTATATTGTACTGAACTAACCCTATCAGAGCCTGAAGCCGGAGAAAATGGAAAAATCTGACAAATTAAACCAATATTCTAGCCAGATGTCCGTAAAATCTGAGGCGAGGAAAGTTGGCAATCATTAGAGGAAATCCTTTTTTCCAAAATTACAAAAATACCGGAATGCCATTTTCAACTACATAATATGTACAGTAACTAGGGATTCTTGAATCTCGGTATGGTATAACTATAGAAATATGTACACTGTACACATGTACATGTATAAAGAAGCAGGGCACATGTTTGCTATACACATTAAGTACAGGATGAGGATGAAGCCAACTGTGTAAAGAATTTTTCGCAAGTTATATTTAATGTTTCGCAAGATTCTAGCGGGAGAAAGTATAACTGTGTAACATGTACTCCTTTGCCTAGAATATTGCAAGGCCAAAATTACAATTTTATGAGTCAGATAGATAGTTCATTCCGAGACATGCGCACAAGTCATTCTCATCAGTATCATCATCATCATCACTATGTATCAGTGTTTGATCCTCAAAAGTTTTTTTGAGTATTTTTAGGACTTGGTATGCATCAGCTTCCTCATTTTTTCTAAGGTAAATACTCTCTGCATACTCTACGTTGTCTTCAAGTCTTAGAGACGCAAAAATGAAAGTCACAAATGACAAATGGTGATTAATGTTATATAGTAAGTCTATACTCAAGCATGTGTCCGTGTTTTGTTTTTCTTAGCTCTTCATTTTTTACCACTGATTCTGTGTACTGTAGAAAATTTACATTATAAAACAAATACAATTGCCAAAAACAGCAAAGCCCTAAAATTTTAAAAGTGGAGAAGAATAGACTTAAAATTTCAATTTCCAATCTAAGCACTCTATTTTTCCATCTCTGTTGGTTTGATTTTTCAGCAAAACTTGTTACACGCACACTTAGGACAAGCTTGGAAGTATCTATGTATGCTTGTAAATGGAAGTACAGCCAATTATTAATTTATTATTTCACAAAACACTACATTCAGCCTTTTTTCCAAAATCCAAAACAAGGAAAAGCACAGACACAGCCACTATATTTCAAAAAATATTTAAAGAAATTTCTTTGAATAAAACTCTTTTCGCAAACTGTCCAGGATTGCAAATTGAAAATTTTGAAAACACAATAAAACTGACAGTCACAAGACACACTCAAGTATTGCAAAGGTAAACCACGGCACACTTGTTTTATCAATTTTTATTATTACTTTGTGGAATTTTATTTTGAAACAACTATGCGACAAAAACTATTCGGATATATGAGAAACGTTACACACAAAATAGAAAACTAAACTGATTATTTGATTTGTTGTTATGATAGGATATTTGAAATTTAATTTGAAATTCGATTTCTATTTTTTTGTCGATTCTGAAAATGTTTCTCTTTTGAATTTTTACATGAACTAAGGAAATAAGTGAAGAGACAAGTCTTATAGTAACTTACTTCGAAGGCTGTGGGGATGCAAGAGGAAGAGAACTCGGATTCTGCCTTGAGTCAAAACTTTGAGGAAGAAATTTTTAACCAGCCTAGTATAATTATAAGTATAGAGAGAAAAGACAAGGGAAAGTACACAGAGCTTAGCTATTCGTTTGATGATTCGGGGGTTAGGGGATTTGGGGTTAAGCCAAAGTCAAATTTAAAGCACAAGTCAGAACTGAGAATTGCAAATACTCACAGTATTTACAAGTCCACAATATTATATGAGTAAAACATGTATAAAATGAGAGCAATATGCCTATACATACTACACTCGCAAAATCAAGCAATATTATTGGTATATGCATAATGCATATACCAAAATGTAAGCTTCTCTTCCAACATTATACACACGATTTGTACAGATATAGGCAAACATAAGTAAGTACTAGAGAAAGGCATGCAGAACTAAAATTAACCTCCGAATGTTTATATGGAGCACGAGGACGAAGACAAGCCAAGTCACAGGCAAGAGAAAGAAAAGAAGAGGAAAAAAACTAAGAAAAAAAGTCCAAACAGGAGGGAGCCCCAAACGAAAAGCCCGACCCCAGGAGCCGAAAAAAAATCTCCCACATGCTAGCTTGGAAAATCTGATCTGTGTGTCCCAATTTGGACTTGGTCTCTTATTGTAATTTATTAGAAACTTTCAGCAACAGCAGCAGTTGTAGCATTACCACTAGCATCAAAGAAGCAGCAACAGTGCGAACATTGAACATGAACATGAACACGAACATGAAGATGAAGAAGAACTGAGGAAAAAATCTCGGAGGAAATCTTACTGTCGCCGTCTTACACTCTCTGCAACTCTCCTTCTCGCCTCAAAATTTAAAGGACTCCTCCAATACACCATGAGAAAAATGGACTGCAATATATCTACAGTTAAACAGGTTAACCTGTGCGCAACTTTCCAGGGAGATGAGAAAGAAAAACTGTGCAAAAATCTTGGGACTTGAGAAACTTGCGACATGCCGATAAAAAAAAAGCAATTCATTGTTTTTTATTCCTCTGTTATGTTTTATCTTTATCGCCATCTTTGCTTTCTCCTTTGTTTTAATTAATAAACTTTTTTACATTTGGAACGAACCTGTCGATAACCAATACACTTGATGTTTATTTTATTAACATAAAAGTTAGCGCGTGTACAAGTACAAGTACAAATTCAAATATAAATCCAAGAACAAGCGTGGGATGAAAAAACGGAAACGTACACCGCATTTATACCCATACTCACGCTCACTGCTGTACAAGTGACATAATATCTAACATTGAGCCGTGAACGATGAGAAACGACGTAGACAAATCGTCTGGTGGTCCTTGCCAAAAAAACACTGCTAATTTCAAACCATCGCCCAGAAACCAGAAACAGACAACAGAGGCAGGTGTTTGTTGCTCTACTCGACTCTCTTTTTTCTCCGCATATTCATGATTCATGACCATTCAATTCCTTCTACCACCAGTATTACCATTTCCTGGAACCTGAAATCACCTAATTAGCCCCACATGAAAATGGATCTAAACAGAGTGTACACAAGGATTCCATTGTCATTTCATGATGAATTGACGCTATACATACATTATACACAGACTCATATGTTTCTTCAAAGGATCTATTGCTTGAGTTCACTTTAATATTGACCAATTAGACGTAAACAAACATTTCTAAAGCAAATTATTTAGCACATTTGCATTTTAGTTTGGTGTTGTCTTTTAATTGTAATGTCTAAATGTAACTACATGTACTTTCGATGTATGTGTTTGCATTTCCTATATTATTGTAGACATACATACATGAGTAAACATGTATAGCACATGTTTGAGATATTAATTCCAAATTATTGTGACTGGTATTCCAGCATTTAAAGTCTAAAATCACCGTCATATTTTTGCGGTTCGCACATTTGCATACTTTCCTCATCAGATTTTTATTTGAGTCATTTCACTGTAATTGAGAATTTAAAGTATGTTGTGTAAATATACATGTAAATGCTCTATTTGTATACGTATATGCATGGGGTAGCAAGACCCACGTACACATTTATAGTTTATAAATAGGTTACACGTTACACACATTACCACAAAATCTCTCTTTCGCTCTGCTCCTCTGCATGCGTGTAAATTATTCGTTCCGAGTGGGAAGAAACGAAGGAGAAACGGGATCGGACAATGGATTTACCCGAATCTCCCTGTATATGTATGTACTTCTCTCTGCCTTGAGAGGATGAGAGTAGTCGATGATTTTTTTCTCTTTTTCCAATGTCTAACGTAACTAGAAACAAATAAATAAATAAATTATCACTGTTTAATTTGGCCAAGGCCTGTAATTGACCCTAACCTACATTTTCAATATCCATGTAGCAACGATTATTTGAAAGTTGTGTCTATGCATATTCGCATTCTAAATTCAACGACAGAAGAACAAAACTTGTACAAAATTGTGATATTCTGCCCACGAAAATTGAGCTAAAATTGGGACGCTGCTGCTTCTTCTATGTAGATGCTTCATACCCGTATTCCGTATGTATGTGAATTGTACCCATTCATTTGGTATCCGGCTCTGCCTGCGACTAATATGTAATGTATAATAAAAAACGTAAATAAGCAAGTATATATAGCGAATAGAGAACAGTGTGTGCCGTGTGCCGAGACCGAAAACATGATTCGGAGTAGTAACAAATATCCAATATAATAAAATGCAGGGAAAACCCTCGTTTTTTGTGCTCATGTTCAATACTTATACCATTTCGTCTTCCTTTTCTCCCATCGCTCAGCCTTTCTCCAAGTTTGTAAATGTGAAATGACAATAAAAACTGTGTCTCTATAATATGTGAATGATAAGGGCAAAGCAAATAAAATGACAATGTGTGCATGAAAACCAAAGAAAATTCTTGTCAATGCACACACACATGCTCATGTCACATATTATGTTTTTTGTATTTTATAGAACGTGACATAATCTTCCTGCTGTGCAAAAATAAGAAAGAAACGCCAAAAAAGCCTTTATGTACATCTGTGCATTTTTTCACAGGTCAGATCAAAATTCCAACTCGAATTTTAAAATTTCTCATCTTATATACTTTGAATCATTCATAATTCAAAATTTTATAAAATGTTAGCTGTAACTAAAAAGTCGTGAGTTAATTTTGAGAATGTATCCGCATATATGTATATATTTAATTGTAAGAGCACAGCTGTTGCAAAAAATGTACCAGATTGTAATTATGTTGTATTTTAAATAAACAATGAATTTTTACTTTTGGGGCTGTCATTTAATTTTTGTTGTTAACCTTTTTAATAGTTCCTTTTTTTACTTGGCTCGGTATCTTTGCCTTAAAAAATGGAACAAACAACAATTTAATGCAATGGAAAAAGCATAGAAAATGAAATCATTTGACGTTATCTTAAATACGGTGCTCATTGGTGTCAGTAAATAATGCATAATATAATGTATATGTAATATGTGTGTACAGATAAGCATGCCTTTGAATACTTTTAAAGCATACTCATCGTCAGTTGATGAAAAAGATTTAACTGGTAAGCTAAAATACAATGGGATGAAACGCCAAGGAAAAGGAAGATGTTGCTGATGAGAAGTGAAAAGAGCCAGTTTGATGAGATAATCTGTTCGCAACTATTTAGAAACGTTAAATGACTCGAAAAAAATATGGTTGTCATCATGTCAACTTCAACTAAATAAACGTCAGTACATATTAGTAATGTTCGTATGCATACTTAGATATGCTTAACCTCTGTTTAAAAGATATCATAAATACAAATAAATATTGTAGAAGAAAACGAAATCTTTAAAAAAAAAAGAAGAACCATTAAGCGAGTGTATTACTTATGTCAATGTGAATATAAAACATAACAAGCTGTACATATTCTACACGCATATGTTAGTACCTACATATGTACCTAGTTTACTTGTTTGTACTATAATATTTATGCCTTGGCACTTTTTTCGTATGAAATGGCTTGATAAACATTCAGTGTACAAAAAATATATAATTAAGTAATATTATGTGTGTGGTTTTTATTCATTTTAGAGTTTCGAATATTACAGAGAATATAAGCTTGGATTTTTTATTTTTGATGTCTGTGAGAACAAAAATGATATTGAGATCTTATAAAACAAAGGTCGCAGATCTCCTACTTTCCGCCTATCTCAACCAAATGGAACCTAATTCCAAGTTTTAGAAAAGAAATGACAAAAAACTAATTAGCGAACTCTTTAGGGAAACGAAGCGGACAGCGGACATACAACGATCAATCGAAGTAAAAATATTTGGGGTATGCAGGCGAGGTACACATGCATTTAACAAATAAATAGTTACGTAATGAAACAACGGACATTCAGCATGTTGTGCTTTTTATAAAATCCACAACTGAACCAAAAAAGGTTCCCATTACTAATCTGTGTTAGGGTTCATAACATAATTCATAACTTACCTATTTTCAGAAATATAACTCAAAACAGCAAGACTCCATTATTTAGCAAATAAATTTTAAAAAGAAATATGCGTAATGTATAATGTATGGACAAAAATGTCGACATAGAAATTACCCACATCTTTGACTTCTCCAGAATTGCACTTGCACTTGCTACTTGTCCGTATATAAAAAATTCGCATGTCTTTATATCGGGTGACCTGTAAAGAACTGACCCTTTTCAATATTTTTTACATGTGAATAAAGCGTCAGTTCTATACAGGTCACCCGGTACATTCAATGTCACACCCTTCACCCTTCCTTTTTCCATTATTGATTATGCCCAAATCACAAATAGGTACAATAACGTTATAGGGACATAATTACTGCAAAATTTTGTTTTCAACTTTTGACTTTCGGTCATTCATGTGCAGAAAAAGCACGCATATTTCTGTTTACTCTCCTCTCAATAAGGTCAAATAGGACCATCGTCGTCTTTTCTTCAAACACTGAATTTAATGCTGACATTTTGACTAAACGAACGTGGACGGCTTCTTCATGCAGCGAGGAGTTGGTGGATTGACTGGATTGCCAAAGCAGCTAGAAGATGCTTTCCTAAGGTTTGTGCAATACGTTGTACATACATACTTACAAAATACAGAGTACATTATGCCTACAACCTACACGCAAATAATTCTGCTGCCAACAAGCATGACTAACGTAACGTATAGATATACAGGGGCATGAACAAAGAGAAATCTTAATTTAGTTTTTCCTGCCTCTCTACGTTTTAATCACTAGACAACTCCGCGAGGAAGAGTTAAGAGCAAAAAGAGCATTGAGGATTTTTGAACACCAACAAAAACAAATTCGAAGGCTTCAAAAGGTTATTTATTTATAGATCGGAGATAGATATCGTCTCCTGATAACTTTATATAAATGTCATTAAAAAATGTGAAATACAGCCTTGTTTTGTTGATGAATAATGGGAAAAAGAAACGAATATGAACTATGCTGCAAGTCTCTTTTGAAACATGCATAAAATATACCGTTTCAGTTGCAGGCAGAATACAATTACTGCGGGCACTCGGACGTGTGTTACTCCGACGAAGAGAGACTACCCTGTGACCCCTGGAAGTCTGTGCGAAGGTGTTTTTTCACTATTTATATCTTCTATTATGTATAATGCATAATATGTACTCACAAGGAATATTCACAATGAAAAATTGAGCTCATTCACTCTTAACAATGACGGGCCATCCAGTTGTACAGAGGTTTACTTGTGCTTTTTGCCACTAGCGTTTCTCAACCAGTCACTCCTCCTTCCGCTAAACCCGAGCATCTTGCTACTTTACCAAAAGATCCTAATAATAATAGTAGTGTCGATCTAATTGACCTGCAGGACACAAATGTTGGTGTCCATGAAGCTCCGATTTATAAAAAGCAAAAACAAAGGCCGATAAGAGCAAAATATTTGAGTGAGCAGTTTGTACAGCCAAAGAAAAGTGAAGAGCTGGACAAAATTCAGAGGGAGATGAAATTCACCAAAGAAGTTCTGCTCAATTCCAAGAGAAAAATACAAAACTTGGAAGACATGGTTCAGAAAATACAAGGTAAAAACTGTCAAAATTCTTTTACAGATAGTTAGACAGATTCTTATACAGCTTTAGTTCGTGTTGAGAAGAGTAACCTTTCCTATTAACCAGCTGACGCTGTCATCAGTTGTTTTTAACAATGTTATAGGTAGGTATTGTTTTAAAAATACACATGATGGATGACAAGATGAAAACCAAACTGTATTTTTCATCTTGTCATTTTGCTATTTCCGTGCGAGTCTTTTGGCAAACATAAAGAAAAAATTTGCACTGTTTAATCGGTCGTCCCACAATCATCTCACTTTTCTTGGAAGTTTCAAGACCTTAGCCCTCAAAAAGATTTCTTTTTGTCGCTACAAAAAGTTCTTTACATACTATGTAATCAGCTGGAGTTGTGCTCGAATGATTGAAGGCTAGCACTACTTAAAAGGCAAATTAAGTACGTTGACTAGGTACGTTTTTCAGACTTGCTCCCAGGTACAAAAAGGAAACTAATTGAATCTAAGGTTTCTCATTTTTCAAATTAATATTCGGTGGGATGATCTTCTGTAAACAGAGAATACGATTGCTTAAGATTCACAAAGAGGTTCTTGTGCATTATAAGTCTATAAACCAAAAACTGAAAAACTTAGAATCCAGCAGTGAAGTGAACTTGAAACAATCTATCGTGGAGGAAATGTCGAGTTACAAAAAAACCATTGAAAATGCTCTGGCTAATCTTGAAAAAAATGGCGTCATCAGTGAACGCGTTTGGAACACTGCTCTTCGCTTTTTCAGTCAAAAGGAAGCTAATTTTCTTTTACGGCCAAAAAATATCAGTAAAAGTGAAATAATCAGTATTGTAAATGGACCCCCCGTCAACAACAACAGACAAAGAATAAGATAGATTGATCATAACATCTGCATTCATTTTCTATATTGCATCGATTCCGTATACAATATGAGATAATAATAATATGTCTATGAACTACATAAATGCTAAGCTAATTTATAATAATATGTATGAACGTATATTAGTTACAAGTTTCATTATTTAATATTTTTCGTGATTATAACAATAAACTATGGTTTAAAATAAAAAGTCGGAAAAACACAACAACTCTAATTTCTTTTTTAATGAACTTCAATTCAGTTGAATTTGAATTAAGTTTATTCTTGAAGAAAGTCCACAGAAAAAAATAAAGAATCCTTATGCGAAACATAATAATATGGAATGTTTTGTTTGTTTTCTCTCACAATTAAATAATATGGTAGGACAAAAATTTTGCCTAAAATAATTATAATAGGTACATAGTAATCATAATTAACAACACTTTCATCAGAATAATAATTAACACACGAGTAAAATATAGTATACATACATAATACATACTTAACCTAATATAATGCTATCATAGTACAAGAGTTTTATCATAAAATATATATAGCACACAGACAACTCTCAGAGTAACATATTTAGCGTATCATTTCCAATAATATTGGTCTCAATAATTACGGATAGACGCATACAAATTAAAAGTTAAAAGTAAAAAATCGAAATAATTCGTCATCATATTGAATTCTTTGTCGCTTTTTATACTCATACATTATACATTTCAAAATCTTGAATGAATGCTTGAAAATTTGTAACAAAAACACAAAAATGGTCGTATTTTAAATGTGTACAATTACGAAATTTTACAATTATTTACATGATTTTCTTCAATCATGCTAGCTTCATTTAGAATTATTATAATACATTATAAAAATTACAATCTACATACACCAGATTCAATATTATTTTTATATAATAATAATTGTTATTAACCGCCATAATCTTGAAAGGTTCATCTTAAATCTACTCATAAGGGGTATAAGTTTTAAAAAATAAAAAATAATAGTGTTTCACTTGAAATTTGATGTAGCTTTGTAGGCACTCTTATTTAATATTATTTAACGCAATAATATTTACTGTATCAATTCTAGATTGTCACAATTTAGGATGAGGAAATACCAGTAGCAAAATTATGCTCTAATATTTGTATACATTTTTCAATACAACATATCATGTTCACTGTCTTGCAACAAATTTTAATACAGCTTATTATGACATAATATTTGCTTTCACACGACTTGCTTCTATTTCTCGCCTATTCAATATTTCTACTCGATTCTTTTGAATATTATTACTTATCATCATTAGTTTTTGGTTCGTTTCTCTTGTAACTGATTTTTATTTACAGGAGGAATTACCTTTATGTATTTCTTTCGAGAACCCATCACTTGATAGAATACTTTTTTTAGTTTTTACTTATTATTGCTTTACTGTTAATGCTGTTGAAATAATGCTATCTCTCAAGACTTGCGAGGTTCTAGTGTATCGAAACTGTCGGTGAGAATTCCTCTACTAAATCCTAGTTTCATTTCTTCGATTTTCTTATCTAGATTATCCAGGGCTTCAGTAGACGGTTTGATGGGTTGCGTTTGCTGTTTTTGTTGGAATGAAAATTCATTCAACATGTTCATATTATTCGTGTTAAAAAGATTGCTGTGGTTCGACGTAGAAAATGGGCTTGTGGAAAGGGTCGAGCTGAACAACGACGACGTATTGTTGTTGACATTGACTGGTCCGTTACCATTCATAAGATTCATAGTCTGGACACTGTTCAAGCCATTCGATTGATTTGGAGTGAAGCTATCCATTCCAAAGGGGTCAGCAGCAGCAACAGTTGTCGTAGTAGGTGTTTGTGACGTAAAAAATGGATCAGACCCGAAGATATCCGTACTTCCGTTTCCATTACTGGGCGTAAGTGTTCCATTGCTGCTTCCGTTATGATTACTGGAAAATACATTATCTTTGCTTCTTCCTTTCGGCGGCGGTGGTGAAACTACAAAATAGGAAATAAATAAATAATTATAGCATTTCACAAGGGCGGCTAAACGTAAAACAATACTTTAACCAAAATCAATGAAAAGTATGAAATAAAAAATAAGATAAATTAATGGATAGTTCGACAACAGTTATATTTCACTTGATTTTTATTCTGAGACTACATAGTTAATAGTAATACAATTGCTCGTAACACGACTAAGATTGTCTTTTTTCTTGTGGTATAAATTAGTCACAGATTGATGACCAAATTAAACTAAAAGGTGTAATACACACAAATGAACATAAATATATGCCCGTGCACTTCATATAGCTATAAATATTTTAAAGCTAAGAATTGACAAGGCAAATAGAGTATTTCACTTCACTGAGCCTCACATACGATTTGACATTTTGATGGGTTGCCAAAAAATGCGAATAGCATGCAGAATTTCATAGTCCATTTGCTCTTGTTAGCAGTAAAAGAAAGAACGACAACGTAACAACTACCTACATCCTACATACATGGTACACTACTGATTTTTTATCATAATTAAACACTTTTAAACCGTGGATATCTTTTTCCAAATCTTTATACACAAATTTAGGAGACAAAGCATTCATCATTTTCTTGTATCGATTCTAACCTCTGCCACTTCAAGTCTTTCCTTAGAAATAAGAGTCTCCTTGTTGTAACCTACAATATACTGATTTCCTGTTTTGCAGTCTAAAAGATTTCCCTTTTACGTACATACTACAGACACATAAATAACACAAAGAATAATTTGCTTGAGTAGGAACAGCACTTACTTTTCGGCAGAGCTCCATTTTCCCCCAATGAATTTGTAGAGTCCAGCTCTTCTTCTTCATCCAAGGACAGAAGTCCATCCTGTTGGCGATTGGCCCTTTTTTCAATTTCATTTGCAGTCATGGCAAATTCACTGAAAAATGTGTAAATAGATTTCAAAAGAATCAATTTAATATCGGCTGAAAAACCAGCATACATAATATATCAATGGTATATTACTGTTCACATGCACATTTTAGCTTCAATTCAAAAAAAAAATTATACTCTCAATATTTACGCCATGTATGTATATAGTGAATGTGCATTGAATTTATTAAAAAACAAAACTAAAAGGTATATAGGGCCAGAAAGAGATTATACAGACTACATACAACATACCTATATTATGCATATAATATATGCATAATAATAATAGGAAAAAGTAGGATTATGCAAAATATTTTGTTTCACGTGCATGCATAACATGGAATAGAGTTAGTAAAACCGTCATAAAACTTTAAACAGAAACAGTGTTACAAATTAATTATTACTTGGTAACGAGTACAAGTATAGCCAAAGGGTAAAAAAGTAAGCATGAACAACATTTACATTATTTACACCATCTACTCCATATGAATGTATCAGGCAAGGAATGAGAAAGAAAGACTGGTCAAAGATCAAGAAAGAAGAACAACAGATGATGCATTTAAGCATTATAAAATAGCATGGTCATCAAGGATAAAAAGTAAACAGGGATAAGCAGAATATACATGTGAGAGAAACAAAGAGAAATAAATATGTTCAAGTTATATATTTTATACGTTTCTGCTGATATCAAGTATGGTGTATGCACAACAGCTGTCTACATACTATACATAGATTATTTGGTATGTGAATATAGTGGATTATTGAGCATTGTTACAAAGCAACGTATGATGAACGAACAGAAGGCCAAGAAATCATTCAAAACGAACTATTACAACTCATAAAAAAGACTTAAGAATGGAAGAGCTTACGCAATAAGTTGATTTGCCACATTTGTGGAGGAACGAGGTGGAACTGGGGGTAGTGACGAAAAAAGTAGATCGACTGATTGAGAAGAGTCTGACATAGAAGACGTCGATGCATTTGAATTTGTATCTGGGTTCTGCAATAACTTTTGTTTTAAGTCCGTATTCTCATTCTGTGTACATTAGAAAATTAAAATTTCGTTACATTTATAAGATTTGGTTATTTATAAAAAAAAATGAAACATGGTGTGCATTGTAAGGTAAGGTTTCAATGCTCAATGGAATCTAATACGCATATTATGTTCAATACTATCGTTTTAAATGTTATACAACGTCAGGAGCTTAGGTAAATCTAAATTTAAAATTAGATGGTTGTGTGTAAACATACCTCCAGGTCAGTAATTCGTTTTTGGAGAGCCATAATTTCTCTTTTCAATTCCAACTCACGTCCAGAAGAGTCGAGAAACCTTCTATACGCAAGTTCAAAGGCTTGTCCGATTGTGAGTGTTATCTCTTCAGCCTATAAAATAAAGAAATTAACCTTTAAATATTTAATAGACTAAAAATACAAAGCTCCTACTCGAAATAAATTGATACAAATATGCCTAAACTTTTGCAAATTTGTGCATATTTAACTTAAATAACTGATTGACATCATGTCACCTTCAGTTATTAACACACATGCATGCTCAAATACACAAATTAAATTCTAATTACAAAGGCAACACTTTTTTCATCTCGCTTGAAACTAAATTTTTGAATGGTAAAGATCATAATAAAATTTCGGATGTTTTATTCATAAGTTACTGATCATGCGCTTAAAAATTGTTCTAAAACTTATTCTTCATTCTTCATAGTTTTATGAACTTCAAAAAGAGAAAATCGTATACGTATACAGCATACACGTATTACGGGATGTGTAATTCATCAAAATATACTATAATATTATATCGATCTAGCTCGTCGTACCTAATTATGTTTTACAAGTTGCATAAGTTAAACGTAACCGCATAACCTGTATATTATATTTAATCAGAGTCTCTCTCGTTGAATAACTTCAAAAGGAATTGCAAGTCATAAAAAGTAGGAAAATTCCACGTACTTATAGATTTAAAATGCTTTGTGAAAAATATATTTTATGAGCTAAAATATATACAGCAAAAAATACTTACATCATATACATATACGTATATTACTATATAAGTAACTTCCCTATAATATTATATTATTGTTAGTCTCATCTCGAGAGAGCGAGTAAATAAATAACACGGTACTTGGCAATTAGCCAAAATTGATCAAAATTTCAGAAAGAATTGTCATTTGGATATTATATTATAATTGTAACAGTAGCGCCCATAAATAATAAAATACTGTCGAGAGTACTGAATAAAATGTTTTAACAGTTTTTGTCAGTACAAGAAACAGTATATTATACCTTTGATTATTTTCAAATTCCAAATATTCAAACATACTGATGCCCTAAATTTTATTGTATTGATAAATTGTTATGTGTATGAAAATTATGAAAAATACATAAATACGAATTCATTTTTTTCTTCCTTGAAAATACAAAGTCAAGATTCGGTAAACTTAAAAAAATAACCCTCGTGAAGTCGCAATAAAATGGAATACTTTTGTATGAAAACTATCAGCTCTGTAAATCTTTCTGTTCTGGATTACAATCTTACCAACTTATCTGATGCAAAGACAAAGCATTTGTGAGTATCTCCTTCCTTGGCAATAAACGTAAAATATTTCTTCTCTGCCTTGTCGTCCGCACAGTATGAAATTTGATGAAGTGGGAACTGGTGCAGTATTTTCTTCTGCAATGATAACAAATTTCATTATGTTAATTAACCGGAAATGCGTCATTTAACCTTATTAAATTAAATATCTTTCTTACAACTACAATCTGCAAATAGCTGTAAAAATGTTAAATTGGGAAATGCAGAGTTAAGACAACAGTACTAACTTTGTTTCCATTCTGGGCTTTTGGCTCTTGTACAGCAACACCATCAACGGATATCGTGACCTCTGCCTATACAGAAATAAAAAATTAAACAAATAATATAACATGCCAAAAATTTGTCATGGGTAAAACAAATTATAAATACTTCATTTATATAAGATTCTTGAATACTCTTCCTCACTTTTTCGCAATTTCTGTTTAAATGTACACATTAGCATACTTTGTTCATGTACAGTGCGGAGTGCGGAGAAACAAAAGTTATAAATTTATCTATAATGAGGTAAATACTGTCTTCTTCCTTTTCTAATTGATAGTCACAAACCTTTATTTAAAAAAGGGTTCAAGATAATCGTAACAAACAATCAAACCTTCATTTTCTAATAACTAAGCTCACTGGGATTTCCAGGTTTATGAATCATCATCTGCGATTACTAATTACACAAGCATCCAGTATACACACGGAAAGTCAACCGTCATCCCATATACTGAGGGTGTTTGGCTAGTAATTCTCAGTAGAGTATGATTCTACAGTAGACATTGGGTCTCAGTATATTTTTTACTTATTTTACAACCAAATAAAGAACAGAGCACAAAAGTTCATACGATTTGCTTGCGATTTAAAAAAAACTTGAATCCATTTTATGAAGGTAT
>JAQIVE010003491.1:0-16635 GCA_034698285.1 Sminthurinus bimaculatus | reverse complement strand
CTGTGCCCCGCCCACATGCAGTTAGATTTTTTTACTATTTTTTTCTAGTGATAACATTCATATAGGAACATATCTAGCTGATTTTTGAATCATTTAAAAAATGACGTGCTGAACTCATCTACAACCTTAAATTCTATGCGATATGCTGTGTCTTGTGGAATAACCAACCAACACAAAAATGGTAAGTGAAAAAATTTAAGGGGGAGAGTTGAGATGTGAGATTTAAGTGTAAAGACGATTATATTAGGAAACTTGTCAAATTTTAATTTATCTATCTAGGAGAGGAGAGAGAGGAAAAAAAACGAAGGAAGGAAGGAGAGAAGTAAAAAAAATGTAAAAAGTAAAATAAAACTACAGGGTCAACATCATCATGTTGTTCCATTCCATATCCCAAAATAGACGAATTCGATACACTATTATAGATAGATAAATTTAATACCCCAAGGGAACAGATACTGTTTTTTACAGTTAGAGAAGTTAATGAGAGGAGAGAGCGTGAGCCTTTTCTCCATGAACGTATTATTGCATTTATATTGCAATTTTATCCTCTCTTTTGGTTGAGACGTAGAAGAAACGTAAAACGTAAATTCATGGGTATATTCTGTGCTACAAAATTTGTACACCGTTTTGGAGAAAAAAATGACGATCATGATGCAAGAAATTATGTTAAAAATATACAATACTATGCATAAAAGAAAAGGCAGAATATGTACACATACACTTTTGATTTTTGATGCTAGGTAATTTTTGTGTTACCGTTAAAATTTCTTTGTTTTTATTATTTCTGTTGGCCCTTTAACTCGTACTTCAGTTCTTTTGCCAAATGAATGTAAAGTTTAAGGAAAAATATACATATGTAGGTAGCGTCGGAACGGAGAACGGTTAGACATATAATTATGCTAGAGAAAACCCAGAAAGAAAGAGGATTGGTACACCATGGTAAATAACTATGTATACATACATACATATAGGTAACTACATACACAAACACAGTATGAAGTTTGTATGTATGATTGAAAGCCGTGTGAAGTAGATTAGATTGGATTGGTTTTTGAGGGCCACCTTGCCTAAAATCAATTTGCAACCAGTGGAAACTCAGTGTAAATGGAGGGGAGAAAAAAGGTATAAATATGAGCGGCTTTTGACTTGCCTTTGACTCCGAGTCACGGTTTACGACTGCAACTAGTCGAACACCTGAATTTATGTGATCCACATTTTATTTTGTCCAGTCCGCATCATAGACCTGTATTGTACGATACATAGCATCTCACAGGGATTTCCCTTCACCTTTTTAATCTATACACTTGTTGTTTTCCCCCCTTTGCGTTGAGAGTTTAGCTCCAACTTGACTATCTCTTTATACTGGCACTATATTGAAAAAGGGCTCCTTTTCATCTTTGGATGTACACATGTATGTTGTATGTGTATACCAATTATATACGCGCATACATACATTTATACATGTAGATTTTAAATTTTATTTATAAAATTTATACACAGAGAGCCAAACACCAACAAAAACACTTGTTACACCTACGCTTGAGCTTTCTTTCCTTTCGCTGGATAGTTTGTATATAGGTATTGCATAATAAGGTATACACTATACACAATACATGTGGATGTTTCATATAGTATATTATAGGAAGTGGAGATTGCACTATAGTTCCCCAGTGTGAACTATGACTATACTCTTTTCCTGTGCTTGCCTCCCACATCGGCACGTCTTTGATAATTTTGCACCCTTAACCTTTATCTTGTGCTCCACACATATTGCATTCCGAGCTGTCACATGTTTGTCTGGGCGAGCCCATCTCATCCAATCTTCCGACCGGCTTTCCTTATTCCTTCTCTCCTGTCCATCAATACTTTTTTACACATGTACCTACATGGGTAAAGCAATACGAAGGCATTTACAGTGCACTATTGCTCTTGGAGATTTCCAATGTGGTTCCTGCTTCATTCTTCGCATTCCCTGATCATTTGTGTTCATTTGTAGTTTTATTATTGTTTGTCGTTTTTTAAATTTTTTGTTTTTTCCTCTATAATTTTTTATACGGACGGCGTTATCTAATTTGCAACAATACTCAGTGCAAAAAAAGGAATTCATGGGCAAATTGTTAAGATGAAGGAGAACAGGTAAATGAATAAAATATGAAAAAATAAAATTAATTTTGCACTTTATTCAGAAATTTAGATGGGACGTCACCGACGACCGCGAGCAATTATGCACTGCTTTGAATTTTCAAGCAAATGTTTTACAAGGAAAACTTTCCGCTGCCGTAAATATTCTGTATTCCAGGTTGTATGCATATATGTATGCATATGTGACAAGCAATACTAGATAACAGCTCAGAGGCAATGAAAGAAAAACGTAGATAGATAGTAGATACTATACAAAGACAATAAATCAATGACGTAAAATGCAAAATGTTTCACTTGAAACTGACATGGCAGTTAGGTGACATTTTACAATATGCAGAAGAATAAGACAGCAGCAAAGGGAAAAAAGAAGAGCGACCGTGTAAAATGTCTCAAACACTTTCTGCAACTGTAATATATTACTTTATATAGTTATAGTTATTACGTAGTTTGTAAGTCTCTTCTAGACTCATCATCATCATCTCTTTGATATTGTGCATGTTGATATTCTTTCCCATTGGGTGATTGGACCATGTATTTACTATGGGCAAGTTGTATGTACAAATAACATAATGTAATGATGATAATAATATTTTCTTATTGTGTAAAAAATGTAAAGAAAAATGATGATTTCATATTTTATCAGACTACACCATTTTTTGTAGGTAAAGTACGAACGTAAGTACATTGTCCAATAGCTGCAAGCAACAGGTTTGATTCAGAGGCAAGTTTCACCTATTAATTTAATTTATGTTTATGTAAACGTCAGTGAATTGGGGCTAAACGCTCATCATGCGCACTCTTTTCTTTTGATATCCATCCCCTTTGTCAAACAATATCATCATAATTATATCTTTTATTTGTTATAAAAGCAAATTAAATTTTGTAAAATATAAACTATATTGTCCATTCCCCATTGTTATTATATTTTGCACTTTTTCGCTTCCAATTTTTGCGAAAAAATGCTAGTAAAAGGGTACAACTTAAATGTATACTTTGTCTACTGTAGAAAACTCAGGTAAAAACGTCTTTCATTTATAGTTAGAATGAATTTCTTCAGCAATCAGCATTTGAGATTGCAATTATTTATGTGAGCTTATTTTATACACGCTCAGGGTTTGTTGTTTGTTGCTAAGGTAAGCCAAACAGGTGAATTCTTTTGTACACTACTCACTGTTCTCTAAAAGTTTTTCATAGCATGTTGACGTTATGGAAACGATTATTTTGCAACTCAATTCGATGGAAGCTTCTTTCTATCCTCAAAAAAATTTTAAGGGAAGCTAATGATTAAGGGCCAAGTATATATGAGATGCGATAAAAAAGGGAGATCTAGAGAAAAAAGTGCAAAAAGTGTATCGAGCCGAAATCCTGTACAGATGGTACTTATTTCTAGATTGTAGGCAATCTGAATGAGGTTGATAAAGTGGAAACGAGACTAGAAATGACGACGATGATACGGCACTGTTGATTTTTGACGGTGGAATTATCTCTGTATAATTTTTGTGAATAAAGTGAGAAAAATTATAAAAGCAGAAGTAGAGTCAAAGCCCAGAAATGCAAAAGAGATGTGCAAGTAAAAGAAAGATGCAGACGAGTGAGATGGAGATCGCGTGTGTAAGTCTTGTTTGAGATTTAGTTTTCAACTTTATCATCATCATTATCATCATATCGTACAATGTATTTTTATTTTTTAAATTTTAGTCATGCAAGTATCTGCATATATGTATTCTCTTCTCTTCTCTTGTAAGTAAAACTAAAATCACAGAGTCTACTTACGTCCATACGTCAAAAGAGTGCACATTATGAAGAATTTGTAGGAGGTTCCGAGAGCATCCTATCATCACTATCATCATCTATATTATTGTATATATTTCATTTTATATATTATGTGCGTACAGGAAATATAGATACAGTTGACAAGGGCTCTCTAATTAATTTCCAAGCGTACAACTTTCAGACTAATTACCTGAGCACGATTTTCTCCATCTTTCTCCTCCTTCATCTGTGTACGTATCTTTAATAACAATATATATCTCCTTTAGGATTTGGGTTAAAGACTTGAAAAAAAGAGAAGTAAAAATGTTGAAGAGACTGGGAGAGATACAGAGAGAGAGAGAGAGAGAGAGAGACGTGGAAGAAAAGGAAAAGAAATCCAGGGTGAAATTGACACCGCGATTTTAAGCGATTCATCCACCATCCACCATTTATGCACCTATTCTTTATGCTCATCATCATCATCATTATCATGAGCATGCTCAAGTCAACATGAAGTCACAATGAAATCGTGCAATTTGTCTTCTTTTATTGCTGCTCCGCATATAACAGAAAATCATCTCTTAACAGTTTAAAACTTTGAATTTACATCATGCTACGGCTTACGTTACAATTTACACCATATGCATGTCGTATTAAAAGAAAAATAGCTACAAAAAATTTACAACGTGTTCCTTGTTACTTTTGTTGGATTTAGATTTACATCTGTTCCCAAAAACTAAAAAGAGAGTGGCAAAAGCATTATTAGAGCTCTTCTTAGTACCTACTTGTTCATTACGTGTATATGTATGCATTTTTTTCTCAGGAAAATACTTGTATTTAACAAAGAGCAAGAAATAATCTTTATATGATTATATAGATCGTTATTGGAAGGTTGGAAAAGAAATTCAATTCAATTTACTTAACTATTTCATCCAGCTTTGTGTTTATCCACCATTTTGGTATTTTGATTTGAGGAAATGCAGTTAATTTCAGCAGAATCGAGAAAAATTAATGCAAGACAAGAGCGCTTTATACACAACATTTCCCTGTGTTTTATTTTCCCAATTATTTAATGACTATTAATTAAGAAGCCCATTTAAATACTAATGTATCACGACTGATAATTATGTTTGCACTACCAACTTCATACTTCATAAACACACTCTGTTATTTGGCATTTGCTCTGCGCTGTTTGTCTGTTTTATATCTACACGTAGCTTTTCCTTGAATTCTAAATCTTATTTTTCTACTTTTTTATAAGAAAAAGATGAAAGAAATATCAGGATCCCTCCCATCGACTAATTATTTTCAAGTTCTCCCTTTTTTCAATTAACTATCATCAAAGAACAACACGGTCAATAATTATTATGCACATCCGTCTTCAGTCTGTACAACTATGTGTATAAGTGTACAATACATACGTACATATATAATGATGCCGATGCCGACACGAGTGAGTCTAAATAGTTTCATATGTCATATATCATGCTATGTATCATAAGCGATGAGACAGGGACACGCCATGTGTGTTTTATACATTATTATAATGGATTATAATAATTTATTTTGTACATATTACACATTTTCTACCCAATCGTATGCTACACGGTTTTGTATATTTTGAATGTTGACTTATTTTCTGTGGAACGAGTTTAAGGTTCAAAAAAAAGTGTGCATAAATTAATGTGTGGTTATTAGTCATATTTCATCACAATCTCTACTAAATATTATTATCCATTGTCTATTGTATGTATACAGTATACATATATGAGTACAATACCTTTGAATCAAAAGAATCAAGGCAATGAAGTACAGCGATACGCAAACGCAAGGCACACTGTCGAAGTCAAGCCAAGAGAAATTAGAGGAAACCCAAATCATTGTGCAAGTCAGCATGTAGAGTTTTAGATTAGAACACGAAGAAAAAAAATCAAATCCAGAATAACAATCATTTTTGGTGCTGCAGTCAATTTGCCAATAATTTCTTATTTTGGTGGAGAATCTTTTATGTGTGTACAATATATGACACTGTTTACTGTTTTTGCACAAGAGTTTCCAGTTTTTCAAGGAGAGAGGCCTGCAGATGATAATAAGATAATTATTATGATTGTCTAAATAACATTATTCCTTCATTTTGAGGTATAAGGTATAAGCTGCCTTGCTTTTCTGGGGGGATTGATGATAAATACATATGTAATTTGCAGAACAAAGAAGAAAACGAAGAAAAGTTGAAGATATGGATGAAGATGTTTGATGTTTGCCTTTATTTCTATAGTTTTTGTTTTCCTTCATTCAGCTTATGACAATGCCGATGGTTGGTTGATGGTTTGGTATTCACAGATTTTTATTCCTGCTGTGTAGACTTTTATCCATTTAAACGAGGGAGTCCTTTTGCCTTTGATTTGGCTGTGGTGATGGATGAAAAGAGAGAATTGTAGCAGAAAGAAGGCCACCCAAAGTGTTTTAACAGCTTGTGACAACCAAGTTTCATTCTACATCATCGCAGGCAGGTTGACTCGCATAAAAAAGTAATAGAAAAGAAACAAGTCGACGGAAAAGAGGCAAAGAGAGAGAGAGAGAGAGAGGCAATGACTGCGACATTAAATAAAACGCAATGAAATGAAAAGAAAAGAAAGGCAAGTGGAAGTGGACTTTGTTTTCCTGTCATGTCGTCAACTTGAGTAAAAAGATGACTACACGATATATATTTACATTAAGCATTTACAATTTACAGTATGTATGTATGTGGAGAGCGGGTGGGAGAAGCACTTGCAGTTGCACTCACATCACATAAGATACCTACTTTAAATCGTATTCTATACATACATATACATACATAAATACTGTAGAGACTCTTCTGCTCTTTCCCAGTGCGTTTTCAATTGCACAGATTAACATGAAACATCAGTTTAACTGTCTAATACACAGGAAGCAAAAAGCAGAAGGAAAGAAGGAGGAGGAGCAGGGAAGGAGAGAAAATCGTGAGCCGACTGACCATTCAAGATCAGATCAGAAAAAGATGAACGAGATGGCTTTCTATTATTTATCTTAGTTACTATTATTATTATGATCAATTTTAGTTTATTATTTTAAAGTGTAAAGCATAAGGAACTTTTTTCTATGTACATATGTATGTACATCATCATTTTACGGCAAAATTCGGATAATTTTCACACATTTAAAAGGAGCTCAAAGAAACAGTTCAAGACAAAAAGAAGCAAAATTCAAGTCAAGAGATATACATAAAGAGTGAGAGAGGGAAAATGTGTGGATAAGGAAAAACATTTACAGGAAGAGAAAGATCAACAATGAACACAGGAAAAAATGAGGTTCAACTTCAACGTGAGAGACTTGATGTTGCCGAGTTATATTATAACGTGTCTGCATGACTTTTAGAAAAGTTATAACATCTAACTACTTGAAATATTATTAAATTAAGTACACTTTATGTCATACATGTACATACGTACATACATTTCATACATTTTCTCTAAAGATAAAGATGCGGAGCATTTTTTACAGTAAGTATGAGTGTGAAGTTGAACAGAAAAAAAACCTTGTCGTTTATCCATCTAATATAAACCACGTTGGTAGTTAATAGGAGTAAAGATTATTGCTCTATTATAGGGGCAGTACATATCATCCGGCGTGCGGAGATTCTATAGATTAGTCAACCAGCATGAAGTTGAAAAAACGATACATGTACAATGAAGTATATGAATGCGTATACTGAGTACCATATATCGTACATGCATGCTTAACAAATTCACATTATTTTATATCTGACACGTTTTTTTCTGAGATTTGAGAGCAAAATTTATTAGGAGAATCAAGTAAAATCTACAGAATATAAAATATAGTATAATGAAAGAATAAGGGGAAGAGAAAACTATAAAAACGTCGAATCTGTAAATGTACATAAATGTATGGACAAAATTGGTTGGTGTTGGTGCTTAAGCAAACGAAAACTGTCACCTGGGAAACCTGCACATAAGAGCACTTACTTATCTACATACATACATATGTCTATGCAGTATAGGAAATCATACAAACGTACCAGTCTAGATTTTATCGGCAACTTCATGCACGACTTTCCTTCCTTAAACTGGTAGAAGGAAAAGGCCAGTAGGCTCCCCAGCACATAGTTACACACACACACATAGAGCGAGAGAGAGAGTGCATAAGTTTGAGTGTACGTACAGAGAAAACTGAGCACAACAAACTAGTTTACAAGCTGAAAGCTTTCTTTACGCCTTATCCACCCATTTTGTACTTTTCATCAAAACAAAGCAATCATCATCATTGTTGCTGTCATCGCCATCAATTTTTGAGTTGTCACTTACTCACACTAGTTAATGGATTGAAGTGTAATTGAATTGTTTTGAGTTTTGAGACATTATTTCAATTCCATGTATACAGATTATCTTTGAATTCTCAGGGAAAATGAATAGATACATAAAAAATTACAATTTAGATTTTCTTACAATTTCAAAAAGATACTGTGTATTCTTCGCTTTTTGTGAACAGCTACATATTATGTGGAATAAATTTAAATAAAATGAAGCAAGAATTTAATATGTAAATTCCCTCACAAGCCCATAAATTGTAGGTGGTTAGTCTTAATTCGATTTCCTGATTTTTGCAGCTAACTTTGATCGATTTGTAATAATATTATGCATAATATTTGAAATCTTGTATGACACAGTGCCCATGTATATTTGATCATTGATCATTGATGGAAAATCAAAGTCTTTTGAATTTGAATATTTTGTATTTGAATTTTACGTGTGAGCAGTCAACGTTCAAACCTCTTTTAGTTACGCATTGAATTTCATTCCTAAGTGTTGTATCGTCTATCCTCTCTGCACATGAATGAATAAATAAATTTGCAAAAATGATTAGAATGTGTTTTGAATGCTAATCCCGTGAGATATGAGGAAAACTCTAATAGGTTAGATGTGTTATATGTGAATACGAATACGAATTTGAATATATTACACAGCGATTGAGGAGGAGATCGGAGGAGGAGGGAATATGTATGTATGCATACATGTAAATGTATTATCTATATATTTGTGGATATTTTCTTATAGAAAAGTTTAACTTCTCAACGTTTAACATTTAACGCTTATATGTTGCTTCAACTTACTCCGCGCTTAACGTTGATGAGAGGGAAGAGCGGAACAGATATTTTTTATAACATTTAATATAACGTAGTATGTATGGTGTGGCATGGTTTTGATTTTGATATTCCTTCAGAGTTCGGAGTCTTTTTTTCTTCTGGTTCATCGTTCATCGTGTGCTTGTACTTGTGAGTTCGTCCAGTCCTCCTGATAATAAGTGAGTGGGTAATATTAATCGCATATTAAACGTCGTAGAAAAGAATAAATAACGTTGATAGACATATTGTAGGAATATATACAATGTTTTTTTGTAATGTGTGGAGAGCAGAAGTAGAGAGAGAGAGAGAGAGTCGCGTGATTAGAATACAATTTCCGACTTTGCGTCCATACAGTCCACAACACATAACCTCTGCTGGAGATGCGAGCACTGAGCACGACCTTCGACCTCTCTTTTCGTGATCTACTGAGGAAAAAAATCAATTTCAATTTCATTCCATTTCCCATACTACAACTAATGCATATACATACATAATATATTACAATAACACAATATATAGTTGAACCATATGATTTTCTCGTTCTGGTTCTAAGTTCACCTTTGACTACATACAGCAAGGAAAGAAGAAGCCTCTAAATTTTATGGCTATTTTGGTATTCGTATTCCGGACCGTATCATTTTCTCTTTTACATTTATTTAAACGATATGTATTGCACAGGCTGTAAGCCTCTTTTCTGCCCTGTCTTCAATCTTGACACAAACTACCGATAATATAGACAATCCACATCAGTAGTGTATAACGTGTATGTATATGATATTATTTTTATATGGATATATCATAGAATTTCTTTTTTTCCCTTTTTCAAATCTCAAATCAAGACAGATTGAGGATATCTCTCAGGACTCAAGTGTAATTGTAATATTGTAATATGGACAGCAGGAGCATGAGGAAGAGGACTGATTGTTCTGAGCAGGTACATAATACATACACATACACATGGTGGACAACAAAAAAAAGTTCAGGTAAAACAGTGTCGTTTCTCCAACTTTTTTCTCTTTTGTTCTGTCACTCATAAGTTTTATAGTCTTAGCTCCACGTAATTCATAGCTCATCATTTGTGCGTTGTTGTTTTGTTGTTGCTCATCTTTTCTTCGTCATACAATAAAATAATGGAAAGAGGATGTAAATACAGTACAGTACAGAAAATGTACATGTGTATAAGAGGCGATGGAGCAGAAGCCGAAAGACTATATGATGAAAACGGTCAAGAAACGTTTCACTTACTCTGACAGTCTCAGAATAGTGCGTCTCATCTTCCTGGCAAATTACAATTAAATGCAATCGAACTGACAATCACCCGCTCATCCAAAAAACATATCATAACATAACAAGCAAAGGGATAGTAGTACAGTGCATGAGATCTGAACATGAACTGACAATCTCTTCTTATTTTCTTTCTCCTTTGCCTGGCCTGCTCATCATTGTGATTCTGATTATTATTATTATATTGCTATTAGTAACATATTAAAATAGTAAAGCCATCATTATTGTTATTATTATCCTTGTGTGTTGTCCTTATCATTATTATTATCACCATCACCATGATCATGATGTGTCACTGC
The DNA here is from genome assembly GCA_034698285.1 of Sminthurinus bimaculatus. NCBI lineage: Eukaryota > Metazoa > Arthropoda > Collembola > Symphypleona > Katiannidae > Sminthurinus > Sminthurinus bimaculatus. Next base: position 5,997 of record JAQIVE010003491.1, on the reverse strand, counting down.
ATTATTTTATTATTACTATGATTGTGATTTCCCATTCTATTGTAACATATTGTTGTATTCTCAATCCATGTTCATCAAACACGATCAAGAAAAAGATGCAACAATAATAATATATAGGACAAGAAAAGGACATATTGCTAAAGGAGACTGTGAAATCTGCACCATGTGACATACCAAAACTAAAACTGTATTAGTATTATAGCTATAGCTGAATCGTAATATACGTATTTACAAGCTAAGACGTTTTGCATTATATTATATTGTTTGATTATGGAGTGTACGAACAAGATTATTATTACTATTCTTATATTATGTATTAGCATTTTAATCATGTCCAATGAAGTACAAAATACAGACCAGTCACAGTATGCCTTGTTGCTATTCTTCTGGTTCCTGTTCATCATCATCATCTTTTTCTCTTCTACTTGGTCGTCATCTTCTCATCCTCGAATAGATTTTTGTGACCATTGTATTGTTTCAAACAGTTCGACTTATCTCTCATTGTTTCGTATTCTTTTTCGTGTATAAATAAGTTGTATTATTCATCCTTGTGGTTTAACATTTAAAATTATAGGTATTTTGTACCTCATGCATAATGAATTGTCTCTGATGAAATACTTATAACTTATATTAATGAAATGTAATATCATGTTATTAGTGATCTACCTTTCTACAGTTAAAACATATTATATTAGACGTATCTATATCTACATTGTTTCAATTTCTATTGTGCTTAGCTTACGGCTAGGTCTGATTTTTTCCGTCGCTGTAGACTTGAAGACGGCATACACATGTACGTATTACGACGAGAGTCAGGTCAAATTGCGAACAAATATAGAAATTAATTTTATCCCTTGAAGCTTTGTCTCTCTCTCTCTCTCTTTGTATTTGTATGAAGTACATGCATACACGTGCATTTGTACATAATACTTGTCTTTCTTTCGAATAGGATTAATTAAAGCCTTCCACTTGATCTTATAATAAGTACATATTATACTCTGTATTATTATACATATTGCACTGTAACAATAGCCTTAGTCGTATTCCATCTGTCCGCACGTGTTAATTTAATTCACATGATTTCTCTATGATCCTTTCCGAAACTATTATCTCTATCTCTCCTTCTCTCTCTCTCTCTCTCTCTTTATTTCTACTGTGGTCTGTGTAATCTACCGCACACCGCACTCTCTTCATCATCTTCACATATCATCATTATTAGTTCGGACTTGAACAAGTCCCCTGAGCAACGGAAAAAAGAAAGCAAGGCAAAAAGCAAAACCATGCAAAGACAAAGTGCTCTAAGCTCCATTTTGAAGTCTCCATATCACATTTCACATATCATTGTGGTGATCATATCACTGTGGAAAACAATAAAGAAATGCGGTGTGCCTCGTGCTATAGGATGTATGTGTGTATATATTTGTGAGTAATACAGGTTGATATATGTGCAGTAAATGAGGCCCAGAGCCAAGCCACACTTGATGCATACGATATCTCATTATGTAGTTATGTATATATAGGTAGTTATTATTAGCTACCATAACCACATTGTGTTTGTTATACTATTATGAATTACCATCATATCTGCATACATATTAAATAATAATAATGCATGTAAACTGTCGTTCCTCCGTTTGTTCGTTCTTTTTCTCTTTCTTCCTTTTTTTCGTTCAACTGATCCGCAAGCCAAAGCCAAACAAGAGGTACATACATAAGTATAGGGACGAATGTGAGTAAGTCAGAAAAAACAAGCTGGAGCGCACTTTTCCCTTCTGAAAAATTCAAAATCAAATTCATCATCGCGATGGCAACAATGAAGGATGAAGACCGAGTCTGACAATGAGAGGATTCAGTCGTCATCCTACATCTTACACGCAGAAAAAATGAGAAAAGATGTTATGAGAATAGGAAAAAAAGAAAAAACCTGCCGCTCATTTGTCTTTGAAGGGTTTATGTATAATATGTATTATGTACGTATGCATGTATTAGTATGGGAAATCTACAAGGTATTATTATCTAGAATCCATGTGCAACTATTCTATTGAATTGGTCTCAAGTCTCAAGTATGTACATATGAACACCAGAGAAAACGGGGCGAAAAGAAGCCAAGAAGCGAACAAGTCCAGGACGAAGCACCACTTAAGGATGAAATCATAAAGCACAACATCCATCAAAAATAGGAAGCATGTATGTAATACACGCGATATACATGAACAAATAGACATCAAATATCAAATCAAGTTAAATCACCTTCGAATCTTGAACAGAATTTTTCTTGCATTATAACATTACATGCAGATATAAGAAGTAGAAGAGAGCCTTGGAGACTGAAGACACATTTAATACGATAATTATAGAAAAGTTGTAAAAAAGAAGATTGCTATAGTTGATAAAGTGTACATTTATGCAGTTGATGCTCCAAACAGCATTGCATTGGATGCCTTTTATGGCAGTGAATGAGAATTCTATCTTAAATTATTCTATATCTTCGATCCTCAGTACCGAGTTTAAAGAATATTTTGTAATTTTGTACATGTGCATGTGCATATTTGGTATTTAATCATTGTGTGATTCGATGTGATATTAAATGTGTCTGCCTATCTATGTATGTATGCATACGAAGGAAACTCTTGTGTGTGAGAGTGAGAGGGACAGGGCACCTCTCGTTGAAAGATTGAAGAGCTACCGAGACAAGACAACCGACGGCTCATGTGCAAGGGCATGTACATACTTATTATCGTTTTGCTTGTTATTTATGCATGCATTTCCATAAGGCAGTGCAGTCATTTTCATTTTATTCTATCTATTGTCAGCAGTACTTGCAAAGTAAAACATACGTTCTTCATGCACATTTGAAACCTTAAACTATTCAAACAACTAGAAATCTTCCAAAATTTAGTGTAACAGTACTTATTTCATAATCATATTGTCAATTTCCTAATCACTTGATTCACTTAAAAATGCGTCAAAAATAATTACATAATATTGTGGAAACTTCATACTTTAACGTAGTGTGAATTATGATCGGTTTGTATTTGTAAACTGTACTATATGGTATGTTTTTAAGGTGCGACAAAATCAGATGTGGTCGATACTTACAATTAGTAAGATAAGAAATCATTGTGAAAAATGCAATGTAAAATGGGAGTCATCGGTCATTTACATTAAAATATGTTCCTGTGTAAATGGTAAATGGTAAGAGTCAACAAATGTATGTACTTTGAAATATTCATCGGCAGCACCAGCGTTTTTTTTGCACATCATGGTGAAACATGGCTGTTTGATGTGTAAAAATGAAAGGCATCAATTTAGTAGTACAGTGAAAAAAAGGAGAGGCATATTGGCTCCATATACATTATATTATGGTTTAGTTTGCTTTCGATATGGATTTCGATTTGAAGTGAGATCTGGATTGGATTGGGATGAAATATAGAGACGGGGGCGTGGTTTAAAATCGGCTATCGTCTCTCTCTGCCTCATTCACTGTCGTGCTGGCTGGTGCTGACTACACTAATAGAAATCAGCATCTCGCTCTAGGTCGAGGAGCGAGTGAATGAGTGAGTGAGTAAACTGTCGAGCAATAATGTAATAGGACGATGTGATATGTCAGTGATATTGATACAGATATTTCAGCGAGGGGCGGAGTCGCTTTATAGATGAGCCTTTGTTTTGGATCAGACAGCAGGAAGACAGGGAAATGGACTAATATGTACACAGATTGTGCAGGGAAGGTGTACGCCGAGGAACAATTAACAACCAGAGCCTCACTTTTCGAATGAAAGGGCAAACAGTCTGTCTCTCACATGCAATATTCCCTACACTCACATACATAATACGTACATGCATAAATACATACATACATACATAAGGGAAAAGGAAGGAGAGCTGAGCGCGAGATCCACCTCTTTTACCTTCCCATATTTCATACACACATATGTACATTTTTGTTTGGTGTTTTGGTGAACTACTCGCTGCGAATATATTATCATGTGTATTATGTATGTACAAAGAATGTGTTCAAAATGGATTTGCATGTGTGTATGTGTGTGTCAGTGTTTGTAATCCATTGTGTAATGAAATGTAATCGCGGTAATGTATCATACGTGTCTACTGGCTGATTCTGATACGTATTTTCCCCCCACATAGTTAATATACATCATATAATACAATAGCTCAAAGCCTCCATGTGGACGATATGGGGGTCGGTTATATATTATATTGTGCTGTATTAGAGAAAATCCACCTGAGTATTTTATATTTTGTCATATTAGAACTGGAAGGGAAATCTATGTGTACAAATTTATATACATCATACATGCATGGCAGCATTAAGACAAAACTCAAAGCTGAAAACGACTACCTTCAACTTTATAGTCTGTAATTTTGTGTGATCTGCTCTGCTCTTTGTTGTCGTGATGCTTGATCTTGATTTCCCTCTTAAATTAATGCCTCCTGCATGCCATTATCCAAGTTAAATTTAATGTTTATAGTTCAGTTTCACTTGATGTTTTTCCCTCAGAGTCCCGACTAAAAGCTCGAGTTTCAAGTTTTGCACGTTCAACCTGAGCATTTCGTTCAAGTTTGTTGCTACGCCTATTTAGTCTGTCCCTGATGTTGTTCTTGCTGTTGCTGCTGCTGTTGATGATGATGTCGTTTCTCAATGCGTATTTTTTTTATCTTATATCATCATAGTGTACTATATTGTGCTATGCATATTCTGGATGAAAGTCTAACTCCTACCTAAAGAAGAAGAAGACGACGGAGCATTTGCATTTATTTGTTGGAGTTGAAAGGTGTGAGAAGTAATGCACAAATCTAGAATCCACAATATACATGCATATATCACACACATACACATAGGTATATTTTAAGGTAGATATTTAGTATGCGGATTTTCAATGTGATTTAACTCACGTGTGTAATAAAAATAATAATCGTACAGTAATATCAAGAACACAACTTGGTTTTTACTTTTTACGGCTCTATATTTTGTACACTTTACATTTTACACCGAACACCTTTGAGCATGCTTTATGCAACATTATTGGTTGACTTCTTTCTCTCCGCTGTTGCAGTAGATGCTGGTGTGTTCTTGATCCTTCAAATTGCAAATCCTACGTGCTCAAATGAAAGAAACCCCTTTTTTATTGCACGACAATCCAATCGATCCTTTTTGTATTCTATAAGCTGAATATTCATGCTGTATAGGAGGGTGAACATTACTCGTTTCAAAAAATGTATAATATTTACCACCGTCCGGCTTCATGAGATTGCGATTATCATTACGATTGTATGCAAATTATTGTAGTGTGACTGTTCGACTGACTACTTGTGAACCTTAAGGATTCAGATTCATCTTGAAAATTTTCAGACTACCCAAACCAAAGTCAAACGGTCAAGCATTCAAATTCACATGTAAATGTATGTATAATGTGTATATAGACTTAACTATTCCGCAATCAATTATGTTTCGCCTACGCAGTGTGCACAAAATAAAACAAAGTATGTTTAATGTACAACATGTAAACTGACATTCTCTATTGTTTGTGTCTTTAATATTTTATCCAAATAATTTCTTAATTTCCAAAGAAATCACAGCAAAACGAAAACAATTAATATTCGCATTCAAATTCAATAACAAACATTCAAACTCTCATCATATGTATTATGCATCAAGTACATGATCTTATTACATACCATTTAACATTTAACGAATAAAAATTTGAAGTATTGTACATTGAACATGTAACTACTTACAATTAACACATTTTTGAAAAAAATAAAAATTTGCTTATTGTATCCTACAAATGTTGTTTTTGTGAGTATGCATGCACTCATCACTTGTTTGCCATTGTCCTCTGTCAGCCTTTTCACTTGACACGAAAAGTTTAATTTGTGCAAATTATGTTGCAAACGGTGTAAAACGGCAGGAATCACAAAAATCAAATAAATATCTGGTGAACAAAGGTAAAAATGAGTTCCACTAATTTGAGGCAT
>JAQIVE010003490.1:0-16639 GCA_034698285.1 Sminthurinus bimaculatus | reverse complement strand
CTGGTTGCCGCTCAGTTTTCCGTTCTACTTTTGGAAACTGGAGGAACTCCAGCGCCTCCGCTGCTGGTTCCAGCTGTCTACAGCACCAAAGAGTTTAACTACAATTATCAATCGACTCGGCAGGACAAGGCAGGGCTGAGTAACAATGGAGTAAGGACAATAAAATGAATACTTTAAGAAAACCCACTTTATTTTTTCGCTCCTTTTAAAGTCACCTCTTGCAAAATTTTGTGAAAATTAACAGGTTATTCCGTTATTAGCTGCCAAAATGCTCGGTGGCGGTTCGAGTCGCAATGGAATGCATTACGAGAGAGGTCACAAAATGGACTACGAAAAATGGGCGCAAATGACAGGTGATTCAAGTTGGGCATATCCAGAGCTTCTCAAATACTTTCAAAAGGCTGAAAACTTTATCGGAAGCGGAGGTTTTACCCCTATATATGTCGGTCAGCACGCGGTGGGTGGTCCGATGTCTGTGATAGAGCCAAAATACTCTGAAAAAGGTTCGCAGCTGTTCCTACAGGCGGGAACAGAATTGGGCTATGCCAGCGATATTGACCCCAACGGCCCACAAAGACAAGGTCAGCAAAATCAACAATTCAATTAATCAAAGGTCCATCGTCAAATATCTGGACAATATTAATGGCTAATTAAAATTTATGGCGTATTTTAGGCTTTAGTAGAATGCAGTTCAACCGGGACTCAAAGGGTCGTCGCGAGAGCACCTACACTGCTTATGTGAAACCAATAGAGAAAGACCCGCAGTCAAAATTGACCCTCAGGCGGTATTCCGCCGTTCAAAAGGTAACACACTACAACTTTTCAAAATTTTATTTAAAATTCATACTTTAATGTTTTTTAAAATGTCGTTTTTGCTTAAATTGATAATTTGCAGATCATCTTTGAAAACAAAACGGCGGTTGGCGTTGTCTACTCTCGTCATGGCGTTTCTAGAATTGCCCGAGCAACCAAAGAGGTCATCATCTCAGCCGGCGCGTACATCTCCCCAATCATTCTGATCCTCTCCGGAATTGGACCAGAAGACCAGCTGCGACTGGCCCAAGTTGACCCCATCTCAATTTTGCCCGTGGGCTATAATCTGATGGACCATTCAAATATCAACCTGCGTTTTAGCATCCAAGACGAATCTTACTATTGGGGCATGGAAGAAAACTTGACCTTTGTGGATATTTCCAACTTTCTCCAGGGTGATCCGAGTCCACTGAGTGACGGACAAGTGGGCGCTCACGTCGCTTCCATCAGAGCCCAAAAGGTAGAGATGCAGCCGGAGTGGCCTGATATTCTTTACTTTTTGCGACTGACGAGCTGCAATTTCAACATGGCGCGACCGTACAGCAAAGGGCGCCTGACATTAAATGTCAGCGCCACGAGCATGGAGGATGACTTTCTGCCCATAATTGACCCCAACTACTATGGAGACGAGAGTGACTTCAACGTCACTCTTTATGGTACATACGTTCCTCGAAACCTCACTTTAATGTATTCAACTTTAACCCTTGGCCATACATATTCAGAAGAAAAATGAGCAACCATAATATTTCTTTATAATTTTAAAAAATAGGTATCGAAATCTGCCTCAAAATTTTTGAGCAGACAGAGACATTTAAAAGAATCGGAGGACGGTACGCGGAAGATCCCGTTGAACAATGCAAGATGTTTGAATTCAAGTCCAGGGACTACTGGAAATGCTACATTAGGCAAAAAACCTACAGCTCGTCTCACATGTGCTGCTCTAACCGGTAAACAGACTATTGCACATAACTGTGTACAAATTAGATAGTATAATCGATAGTTGCAGTGTTTAAAGATTTCAAAAACAAACTTGTCCGAAGTCCGAAGTTCTTGATTAATCAAATATCTACTGATTTGTCATTTTTTATAGAATGGGTCCAGGGGCAGATGGAAACTCTGTTGTGGATTCAAAATTTCGGTAAGAACTCTTTTGATTTATGCTATAAACTGTGAAACGCAATCACAAAAGATGCAGTTTACAGCCAATAACCATTTTCAGCGCACTATACATATCACATGCCCTTTCCTCTTGCATTTTTTTCCAGAGTTTTTGGGGTGCAAAACTTGAGAGTCGTGGACGCAAGTGCAATGCCGACAATACCGAACGTTTGTACAGCAGCACCAGTTGTGGCTATGGCAGAAAAGGCGGCAGACATCATTGTGCAACACTACGATTCTCCCGCTAAACAATAAAATGTCCAGCATTAAATCAGCAAAAAAACTATTTATTATGGCACGTTCAATGTGTGTAAAATATGGCGGTTTTGTATTTTGTAGCAAGCAACCGAATCCGCCACTTAAGAAATAAAGTTTCAGTGACATATCTTGCTTTTTTATGTTGTGTTATGAAACTATAATACATAATACAAATTGAGACGCTTTTAAACTTTTGTTGGACGCCGCTTGCATCGTTTTACTGTATTACAGCAATAATAATTTGTGAGTTTGTAGGCAGATGATGGCAGTGGCAAAAGTGGATTTTCCATAAACATTTTCTGAGCCATTACAAACTTTAACATTGTCCAAATAATAAGCTTTGATTCATGTAGCAGATCCATGCATTTTTTCACTGACCATAGTACATAATGTAGCTTATTGTTTCATTCCTTTGTTTGGTAGAAAGGCATCTTAAATACTTTTTCGTAGGTGTCTGACGTCGCTTATGCATCGTTCAGGTTGAAATGCAAAACTTCATCTTGAAGTTGGTTTCTCCAAAGCACATCCTATGAATGTCAGACTGTTTTTGAATTGAAACAAGGAGTGCAACAGGAACTTTGCGTGATAATTTTTGCCCAAAACTTTCAGGCTTCAAATTGTTTATGGCTACGAATTCAAAATTTAATATTAAATGGATTAATTGAAGGATATTTTCTGGTTAAGTGCCACAAAATACAATAATTCGTTGAAGTCTTTAGTTGGCTTTGACGTCCACATGATTTCAAATTTTTCAATTTTTTAGTTGAACGCCGCTACCATTTTTTTCCTCGATGACGTCAGTTCCTGCTGGTTGTACTGTGGAATTAGAGAAAACTGCACCTTTTCCCTCTTATGTACCTCGCCACATAACTCGTCGTATTCTCACTCAATATTGTAACCTTTGAAGCAGTTCGACGCCACTGATGGAATTTGCCATGATACTGCAAATCTACTATCCTCATCATGAAAACTACACTATTTTAGCGTGCAAGCAACCCAAGAAATGTCATAATTGGCGTCGAAACACTGCATAGCAAAAGACATGTAGAGGGGTAAGTGAGAGAAAATGCAATTTATTTCTGGTTCCACAGAAAGCATGTAGACCAACAGATACGCTATATTTTGTAAAACAACGCGGAAAGCCTACAGGCTACAGGTATATTTCGAATTAGTGTTAGTATACACAGTATAAAAGCTTAATAATTTCCTATTATCATTGTCCATGGAACATCTTTTCATCCAAACAAGAAGGCGCCCCGTAATAATTACCGAAAAATAGGTACGAGATTATTGTTCAGCGCCAGGTCAACAGTTCAGTCGGAAGTTGGTGAAGAAAGAAGTACTTAAATCCAATAACTTTTATTCATACGAACTATATAGATTTGACCATGATCTTTTAATTTCCGTGTTATTGTTATGCTGATGTCCAGTTTAACGTATTTTTGTCATTCCCTACATTTTCTGGTCATTTCCCATGACGTTTAAGATAAAAGTATGCCACAGTTCATAATATTAAAATACATACATGCGTGTTTACTCTTTCTTCGTATTCCATACGTTTATAAACCACAAATTAACTCTATGTATCTACACAACATGTACCCAAGGATACCAGCATGTTACCCAGCAGAAAATGAGCTTCCTCATTCCATTCCTTTGTGACTTTGTTTTTCTCAAGATGCAAGGGCTAAGGGTGTGTGCTGCCATTATAGTGGCCTACTTGTAGTTACTATTTGTAAGGCAGCAAACGTAGACTTAAACTACAGATGCTCTGAATTTTGTACTTTTTTTGAGTCCAGTCAAAAATAATTTAGAATAGGCTTTTAGGGCTTTTACAAATTTTTTGCAATATTTCATTTGAAAGTTTAAACATTTTCAGAGAGAAAAAAGCTCCCTTATTTTAATTAAATCTGAACGTAAAAATTTATTTAACATATTATACAAATACCGTAACTGAAAAATTAGGATTGTATAAAAGATGGGATTGATTGGGAAAATATTTCTTGCGTCCATGCCCATTTTGATGAGCATGTTTGCCGCTCGGTATCGGGAGGAAGATCGTAACAACTTCCTCAGAGAGGTGGACGACACTTTTGGACTTCCCGTGGAGGAAAAATTTGACTTTATTATCGGTACTCACACTTTGACCTTTTCAAGACATTTTTTCAGTCCTTCAATATTTTGTAAATTACTGTGACCATTATGATCAAGCTAATAATTTAATAACTTAATGTTTTCAATTTACCCTGCTTGGCTGACCCGATTTAGTTGGAGGTGGCACAGCGGGTTGTGTTCTTGGTAAGAATTACTTGGCCATTTGTAAAATTTTTTAAATTTCCATTTCCTCAACCTAAAATATTCATGAAGATCTAGCGTTGATTCACCCCTGACCTTGTGACCTTGGGTATTTATTTGTACTTGACCGTATTTTGTTTTTTTTTCACGCTCTTATGCAGCTCGTCGTCTGTCGGACGCCCAGCTATCCGTCCTGCTTTTGGAAACGGGCGGGACTCCGGCGCCCCCGCAGGCAGTTCCAGCTGTCTACAGCACCAAAGAGTTTAACTACAATTATCATTCGACGCGGCAAACTAACGCGGGGCTAAACCGCCATGGAGTAAGTTTAACATATTTTCATACCATGAACAGTTATCATAAATCGTAAAAATCTGGTATTTTATTCAAATGGCATTATTTGCAATGATTTGACCTTTTTGACGAACTTATTCAGATTGTACCCCTCTTTGCTGGCAAAATGTTGGGCGGGAGTTCAAGTCACAACAGTATGTTCTACGAGCGAGGTCATCCTGATATATACAACGAGTGGGCGGAAATGACGGGTGATCCAAGTTGGTCATATTCAGAGCTTCTGAAATATTTTATCATGGCCGAAAACTACACTGGCGATCCCACTTCTAGGAATGAGGGTCAACATGGGACGGATGGCCCAATGTCTGTGGTACAACGGAGATTCTCCGTTGAAAAGAATATTCAACTTTTTCTAAAGGCGGGAGCCGAATTGGGGTACGCCAGCGATATTGACCCCAACGGTCCACAAAGACAAGGTCAGTCAATTGAACAGTTTATTTAGAATCGTTTAGTGTTGAGCGTTAAAAAATTGTTAAATACTTTATTCGTCGATTTAGGATTTAGCGCGGCGCAGTTTACCCGGGATTCAAAGGGACGGCGCGTGAGCACGTACACGGCTCATGTAAAACCAGTAGAAAAAAATACGTACTCTACATTGACCGTCCGACGGTATTCCTCTGTTCAACAGGTAGTACAAAACCATTTGTCGTTTACAACTCTCGTTTAAAAACGTTTAAATTCTTAATTTACTTTAAATTGACCGCATTTTTTACTAGATTGTATTTGAAAACAAAACGGCGGTTGGTGTTGTCTACAAACGTCACGGTGTCCCGAGAATCGCCCGGGCAACCAAAGAGGTCATCCTCTCGGCGGGAGCGTATATGTCCCCAATTCTCCTCATCCGCTCAGGAATCGGCCCAGAGGACCAGCTAAAGCTCGCAAAAGTTGACCCCGTCTCAATTTTGCCTGTCGGCTACAACCTGATTGATCATACCAACGTCCCTCTGCAGTTTACTACAAATGATACGTCTTTGGTCTATAATGCGAAGGACAACTTGACCTCTGCCCATGTGACCGACTTTCTTGAGACCGGAAACAGTCCTCTGAGTGACGGATTTGTGGTTGCTCACATCGCCTCACCTAGGGCGGAAATTCTAGATAAAAAGCCAGAGTGGCCCGATCTAATGTTATTTCTTGTGAGGGGAACTATGTGCAGTTTTAATATGGTGCGACCCCGAAGTAGGGGGCGTTTGACCTTAAATGCCAGCGCGACAGGAATGGAGGACGATTTCCTGCCAATTATTGACCCCAACTACTATGGCGATGAGAGTGACTTTAATGTCACTCTTTTTGGTATGTTTGCTTGACTTCTCTCTCTTGAAGTTTGACCTAACGCTTGTATACATTATTTCCGCGGCGAAAAATAAAAGCGGGTGATTTGAAATACGTTTTTTTAAATTCTGCAGGCATCGATTCTTGTTTCAAAATATTTGAACAGACAGAGACATTTAAAAAGATCGGAGGTCGGTATGCTGACGGCCCGATCAAAGGCTGCGAAGGTTTTGAATTCAAGTCACGCGAATATTGGAAATGCTATATCAGACAAAAGAGCGATAGTCCACATCACGCGTGCTGCTCCAACAGGTAAATTAAAATTGAGATACATGTTTTTTGAAGACAAAAATCGTTTTAAAATTGTGTGAAACGTTTTTGAGGCATTAAAAACATGTAAATCGCTTATTAAGGGCATAATATTTCCTGAATTCACAGAATGGGCCCGATGGCTGATGGCAATTCAGTTGTTGACCCGAAGTTTCGGTAAGAAATTTGGTAACATTAATTGGAAAAATGATGACTGGCATAAACAATTAAGGGCGATGTTATGACGCTTCTTTTCATAATTTTCCAGAGTTTTTGGAGTAAAGAACTTGAGGGTTGTGGATGCAAGTGTGATGCCAACGGTACCAAACTCAAACACAGCAGCTCCAGTTGTTGTTCTAGCCGAAAAGGCCGCTGACATCCTTATTCAGCACTACAATATTGCCCTGGAAAGGTCTAACGCCTAATTTACATAGATTTGCATCAAAATAAAAGAGTTAACCTACATTTTTGTTTAACCTTGAAAATTTTTCGAAAAAATATGTGAGAAAATTATTATTCTACTGCGTTGTATAATCTGTACATATTACATATGTATACTAGTTTAAAAACGTTTTGAACCGCTAAAATAAATAGCTGTTCTCTTTGATGATTGAGATGCATATTTGATGTTGTACATTGTACATATTTATTTGTTGCGTACTATGCTCATACTTTTATCTGTGGCTGTGGTGAGCGAGAAACGGAAAAATATAGGAACAAAAAACGAGAGGGTCGTGGGCTAGGCGTCTCGATGAAATGAGTCAGAGTAGTTCATTTACTAGTAAACTGTTAAGACTCTGATCTGTGGCTGTGATGAGCGAGAAACGAGAAAAAATGCGCATAAAAAAGAGAAGCGAGAGAGACAAGAAATAAGCAACTCAATTCAAGTTTGCATGGAATTTTATCAATAAAACGTTTCTTGGCCATTTCTTAGAAAATCTAGGTCTGCTTAAAAATATGGCTAGCTGTTTACTCATTCTGGGATATGTAAACATGTTCACCGCTATATAAACCTCGATTTGAGCCCATGAAAGTCAGTTTAAATACTCTGAATAGTTGGAGCTGCAAGATTTTATAGATCAGATAAAAGACTTAAAAATAAAAAATTTGTACTCGTTCACTTGTATTTTATTTTACTTTATTTCTTGCTGTTTTCTTAAAAAACTGGTGAGATGAACAAGAAGCGAAGCCCGAGTCCAAGTAGGAGAATTCTTCTCATTTATTTTTTGGCGTGCATCCTGAGTACTGGAATCGCTGTCAAACTACAAGGGAGTAGCTCTGGCCTTTCAAATTCAGTGAGAACATAATATAGGTATTAGGCAATGTACCAAAATTGTAACTAAATGCACTTATATAAAAAATTGCATGATCTATAAATACCAAAAAAATAAATAAAAAATACATTTTGCTTTTCTTGAAATCAGGGACGGCGTGGAGGAGGAGGACTTGGAACAAGTTTAGGCAGGGCTCAATCCCATTCGGCAAGCTCAATTCCCCGTGTTCAAGTGTACAAAGAGACGGTACAAACTCTTGGGCGAACACCGCCCAAGGGGCAAAAGGGGCCCGGCACGATCCCCAAGAGAGACGGAAACGTGATGGTGACTCAGTTTCAACTCCATCCACCCAAGAAGGATATTCATATCACCCCGTCAGGGGTATCAACGAGATTTAGTTCAAGACCGGGTGACAACAGTCCCGTGGGCATGTTGAAGACGTGGAAACAGCAGAATCGACCCATCCCTCAACCAGGAAGTGAAGGGTTCAATGCAAAAGATAATAACAATAGGAAAATTACAACGGGCTATCGCATGGACAATCAAGGATCGTTAGTGCACACAGCATTTACAGAAACACTTCAATATGATAACATTTAGCCAATTTCTGTCCTTTCAGCAACCAAATTTTGATTCAATAAGATTGTTTTCCGCGGAATATTATTTACAAAAACTATTTTACATATTTGTTTGTAGTTTTTTATTATTTCACGCATTCCTTTATGGTTTAGGTTTAAGGAAGCGCGCGGGGAAACCTGGGGCAACTTCCAAATCCAAAAGAACGGGGACACTGGGAAGTCGACGGTGGCAAATGTGGTGATGCCCATGAAGCTCGCGGAAAGTCCAGGAGGCTCAAAGCTGTTAGCTCAGGGACTCGGTAAAAGCTTGCATACCGGGCAGAGAGTGGAGATTGTCCGGTTTGGGGAACCTCGAAACAATGGTAAAATCAATTCCCGAGTCACGCCAAATGTTTTTGTTCCACGTACTTAACAACAAAACAATGGAAACGTGCATATGTATGTTATGCAAGTGGCGCTGTCAGTATCAGACAGTGAAATCTAAAGCAGTGTAAATTTGTTTAATCATTCGTATCTTAAATTGAAACGTCATTTATTTAGTCTGTTGAAATTTTTTGTTGACAATAAAAACGTAATCTACTACCACCAACTTTACGCTTTGTGAAAAATGATTTTGAAATTTAGCGCAAGTAACTTTTTTTCAATGACATACTTTTCAGGTGGTGAAATTCATTTAAACACTGCTTCAAAACTTTTTTGTAAATCTATCGATATCTTGTTTTGAGTGTTGCACTCTGACTTTTTTTTGTAACGACCCGGAAATGAAATTCCCGAAACAATCCTTAGACGTTAATGTTGCCCTTCCTGTGGGTTTTTGTATTTAGGCGGCGTCAAGTTTTGTCAGCGATCTCTTTTTTTGCGCAAAAGAATCAGAATTTGCAAGCCTGAAATTGAATAAAAACCTATTAATATACTCATAACTCGATTGTTTTGCATTTCAAAAAAGATTGGATTAGCAACACACAATCCTAGAAAAAAAAACGTTGAGGAGCTATCATGAAATTTCTGTAAAAATGATCCCATCGTATTTTTGCAAAATGAAGTTTCAAGCGCACAAAACTGCTTTTTAAGGCAAAATACTTTTAAAACTTTGCATGGATCCCTTTACTTTGTGCTAAACTCATTGATCTTTGACAAAAAAATATTGCTTCACCACCTGAAATGAAATAAATTTTCTGACCAAAGTGTTTTCAGCAGAAATACGTATATTTATCTTACTTATTTACTTTTTCTGATCAATAGCGACCCACTTTTTGCGAGACAATCTACAGCAAGGTTTCATTAAAACTTGTATACAAAATTCGTATTAAACCGCACTAAGGATAAGAATCGAGTCATATCGTTGTATCCGAACCGACCTTCCAGTCCTCTCAGCTCTCACTCAGCTATGTTCCCTATTAGGTTGGCGCGTGCATGTACAGGTACACATAAAACTTTTAATGGCTAAAGCTTACTTGCGTAGTATTCGAAGTAAATTATGATTTAGGTACCCATGTACAATATAATAACGTTTACAGTAGCTATACCTTCTGCGTTTTAGATAAAAAAAGCCAACATCAACATTAGTATTGAAAGCCTTTTTAGATATGTTTCACACAGTTCGGCCCTTTTAATGTCCTTTGGTATTTAGCCTAAGTTACGTAATATGAGTAATGAGCATGAAAAAACAGGTAAAGAGCCCGTGCAATGAGGGGATTAACTTTTGGCTTGACAAAACGTAAAAACAGAACTCGTGATTCAACATTTTGGACCGAAAACTTCATACCTGATAGACATGGTAAATGTCCATATGTGTGTGTATGGAAAACTGATGAAAAGGCATTGCAGTTGTTTGCTCTTTTTCTTGTGTATAATCTGCAGATGAAGTACAGGTAAGACATCAGAGGCTTCTTAATTTGACAAACATCGGCTTCTTCTTACTCTAAAACTCTAAAACTCTTTGAACAAACGTTTTTTATCGGTTCTACTTTTTAATTGACCATTTTGAATGTCAGTTGTCTAAGGAAGGTTTCTTTTTTTTTGAAGGTGTAACTTTTAAAAAAAATTTAGCAGATTTAACTTTCAGAGCCGAACGCATACAACCGCAAGCGGTTTATTCCGTTAGATAATGTAAAAAAAGTTGGTATACTGTTTGAGAACAGGGTAACAGGTACTTGTTCCATTTTCTCCTAAATTGATTTTAATACTTTATGTGGGGTTGATTGCCATCAGCACATAAAACGTGCTTATATTACAGCATGCTTCAAACTGTATGAAACACAAGTAAAATACAATAACTATAATATTATACTTCAGCGCAACCTTGATACTGAACTTTAACATCAACTGCTTTTGTCCTTTGTCGTATCGAATTCTCGGGGAAAACTATTCTTTTACTACTTACGAGACACCTTCAAATTTCTTTCTGCGTCGGTACTGTTGTGTACATTTTAGCAGTCGATTTTTGTTGCATTCTAGAAAATTGTACTCATCTTTTGTCATGTTATTTATAAAAAAGCTCGTCCGAAGCTGGACGACAAAAACAATCGACAAAAGCAATAAGTTTCACATTAAAATCGGTCATGCCCCTGACAAGACAAAAGCAGCTGCCACGCCAATGCAGTGGGCGAAAAGGATATCTAAAACAAACGACGATGTAAAATCCTTAAATCAGCATGGAAACCTTGCTTTGCAACAACCGCAAGACACGGAAACAGTTTCCGATCCGGCAGCTATAAGGTGTAAAAATTCAAAACTTTTGACATTGGAGGACTTTAAATATAACTTGTGGGCCATTAAGCTGCTCACTCTGTGCAAAATTGCACCAACTGAACTGGATTTGCAGACATGTCGACTGGGACGAGATGAACGATTCAAAAAGTGGACAACAATGCTCAATGAATTTTGGAACGTGTTTGTCATGCTTCGGACGGCCGTTCTGATACTGGACACAATTTTGTCAAATATTATTTCGGGTTCAAATTCAACATCTGAAACAGAAGTTCATCAAAAAGTTCTCAGCACTTTCTTGGTACCTGTGTCCTGCGGCTTGTATTACGGATATAGAAAGGGTATCATCCAGGACAATAACACAACCGCCACGATATTATTTAATTTTTGTATTGAAAGTGTACGAAAAAATTCGGAATTCGGATTTGCACCGACTGTAGATCAAAATCAAGAGCGGGGTCAAAAAGGTTGGACCTGGTGGAGGGTCCAGGGCAAAGCCTTTTGCCTATCCCTCGTCCAGCGGCCGTTCCGCATTAACCTCTTCATTTTTTGGCCTTTCATTGTCTATCCATTAGTTCCCATGTTAATGAGCTTTATTCTTGTGGATCCGTCATCCCCTTTTTTGTTGACCTCATATTTGGTCAGATATCAATATATTAGATCCGGGTTCATTCACATTCCTGTATTTTGGACTTTGGCACTATTTGACCTTTTATACTTTTTTGTTATGGTCTCGTTTGTTTACTATGCTGCATACGGTATGCTCTTATGCATGCTCGTGACTGAAGGAGAAATTGAACGGGCCATTAAAAAGACAAGGTTAGAGGTTAAATATTATTTTTAGTCAAGTGCAAAAATTCATGCTGAAGATTCATGCCAAAAATGATCTAAATTATTGCATGGAAACTGTATATAGGATGCAAAGGGAACATGAAGAAGGTAGGCAGTCGCTTCGACAGATCCAGGTCAGTGTGACCCTTTTTAACGACATCCTTTCCACCGTCGTCTACCTCACCAAGTTGATTGCCATCTCATGTGCGGTTGTCGGGGGATTCGGCTTCTTGACCACGGTCGGCTCAAACTTGACCTTTGCCTTGATCTACGCCATTTTCTTCCTTGAGGCAAACCTTTCCAATTTTGTCCTATTTGACAACGTTTACACCATCACGGAGAAAATGGAGGAGCTCAAGCAGCAAGTTAAAATGGCGGCTCATGAAACGCTTCAGTTTCCAGTTGACCGGAAATATTACAAAAAGGTGTTAAAGTCTATTCCAAAGACTGGAATTCAAGCTGCCGGATTTTACATTATGGAACGGGAAAACTCAATTCTCTTTGGAGATTTTGTCCTCCAAAAGATTGTTGACCTACTACTTGCATTTTGATGTTTTAGTTTTGTTGAATTAAAAAGTAAAACGACCTGTCATTCCATATGTTATCGTACTCATACAAAAATATACAAGTAGGGAACGGCGGGTAAAAATAGAGCCACATTATTAAATTCAAACCTCCGAAAGTTTACAATGTTAACAATTTTTCACATGCGCTTTTTATGCGTAGTTTCATGTAAAACATTCTATAATATCCACAAAGGTCAGAACATTTTCTAGACCGTTATTTATCTACCCGGTACTTAAGTAGTAAGAAGAAACACGGCATAAAACTTTGGCAGATTGAGCCATACATGGATATGTAAATATTTGTGTTGGAGAAAAACTTTCTTTATCGTTTTTCTATTTCAGTTTTTCTAGCACGAACAATTCAGAGCAGTTTTAGCATTTGATATTTAAAACCCCGAGAGCGGTTGCATCAGTTTGTCCTAAACCGTCTTTGATTGTCATCTATTAAATAGCGCTCAGGATTTTAAACTGTCATATTATCTATCTAATAACTTTGGCGTTTCAAAAGGCGAATGCATCGCGGCTGTCGGAGCTCCCAAGAGGACATGTGATATTGTCTTGCTGGCCAACAAAAAAGTATAGACAAACAAAAACTAATAGTTTCCCATCTACTATCTAGATAAAAAAATGGCTCGCGGAAGCAACAAAAGTTCATGTAGGCAGTTGAACTCCTTAAACCGCTTTAAGCTCAGAAATTTTCATCCATGGCAAATTTTTCATTCTAAAAGTTCAAAAGCACGACACAGTTTTTCGACAACCGAAAAGGCAATAGAACTGTCCAGAACAACTTTTTTGAAATCTTCAAAATGTCCAAAATGGCCGCATTTACTTTTCTTTTTCTTTCGATATGCTATTTTATTTTGATCCACCAAAAATTCGGTAGAGCTGAACTACCCCCACAATTTAAAACGGTCGAATCCTGGATAGAATTTTATTCCTCCTGCCACATCCATATCGTTGAAGATCCCTCCCCATTTTCTTTTCTCCAGCCACCGATTCTCCATCCAGTTACTCTGAGCGGGATAAGCGCCAGTTTCCTGAAACGCCTGCCCTGGATCAGAAACAAAAACGAAAGTCGTAATGATCGTGGAAAAGATTTCAAGGATTGGAAGATCGACTTTTACCCCCCAAAAGATTCCGGGGAGATTTCATACTGGACTTTTCAGCCCTGTCGTGCCACCCTCTTTCTCAACTTTGAAGGTGCAAAAGAAAACAATCCGCTGTTCACCATCTTTTTCCACTTGTCCAACAGTGCTCTGCGATTTGACCCAGTTCCGGTTAAACACATTCACTTTTTAACGGATGAAGGGAAAATTTTTTGGGCTCTTTACGAAATACTGTGCAACTTGTGGGACCACCACCTGACCCTTCTAGTGGACGTGTCACGTCTCGTCGTTATGCTGATTGACCCCTTACAAAGAGCGATGGACCCCTCCCACTACCCTCATCCGGTCAACTTGAACATCCGTATCGTCTACATCTTCTGTTTTGCCTGCTATCCCCAGATGGTTACGAAGCTTCACTTTTCCACTTCACCTATTCCCTGGTCTATAATTTCAATGGAACAACGAATGTTTCAAGTTGACAGGGTCCTGTTCACAGTTAGGGAAAAAAATTGCTTTGCAACTTTATGTGACTTGGACGCCATTCACCAGGGCAATATGAAAGAGGTTACCTATTTATCCGGTGGAATGGTTCAGTTTTGGTCAGAGGCCTCCATGCAACACATCCTGCACGGCAAAAAGTTCAAGGAGCTCAAGCCGGCCGAAATAATTTACCGGATTATTCAGGAGCGGTGGTCGAACCAGACCTTTAAAATGTTTCCGGAAAGGCAGACAACAATAGCCTGGGCAACTCCATACATCCTGTATAACGGCCATTTTGCGGCGGACATGTGCTTTGTAATTCCGGTGAAAAATGACTATTTCAATTTCCTGACCTGTGACATGGGAGCAAAGACACTGTCTCTAAGAGTCTTCATCAAATCATTTGACCTGCCGCTGTGGATTGGGATCATCGTCACCGTCTTTTTCTTCGCCCTGATCATCTCCAGCATAAATTTAACTAATTATGACAACCATCACAGCAAAAGGACCAAAAAGCTAGAAAAAGTTGGACATGGACTCGATTCAATTTTTTCTTGCCTATTTCTAATTTTGGCCATTTCCTTTGAAGCTGGAACCGTCGTGATGTCCGACGGCAAGCAAATGACCAAAATGGTTCTCAGAATCTTCTTGACCCTCTGGGTTCTCGCGACCATGATTTTCACCAATTCGTACAAAGGAAAACTGACCTCAGGTAATGTGGGAATAGAATAATTGACCTTTTTTAAAACATTTCCAAAATCGACATTATTTTTTTTTATTTGATTGCACACTGAGCTGGAATTTTAATTGATCTTGTTTAGATGTGACAGCGCCGACGTCCCCAGCCCACTATGAGACCTTTGACCAACTCATTAAAAATAAATTTCGCCTTTTTTCTCCTATTACCGAGAAAGTCCGCCCGTTCGTAAACAATCACTCTCTGTACCCGGAATGGCCCTGGCACGATCGAAAGGCGGACCACAAATTGACCACATTCGGTGACGCAGCCATAACGTACATGGTGAATAGGTTTGACTATGCAAGTATTGAATCGCAGGAATATCTGTCAACCGCACTTCCGCTGGACTGGAAATTGATAAAAAAATATGAAAAAACAAGGGCAATGATAAGGGTGCCCCCTGGCTTTAAAGATAAACTGATGCGCCGCGGAGTAGCCACCTGTAATAGGACCGCCTTGGTTGACTACGAGTCGAGATTGGATGAGTTTGTACCAGCACCTGTAGCAAAAACGGAGCGCGAACAGGTCTACACCAAGGGCGCGGAGCCCTTCATGGAGCGGACTATTGGCTGGCTGTTCCTTCGTCAAGAAAGAGGAGACAAGCAGCTCAGCAAATTTATTCAGCGGATAGCCATCGAGTCTGGAATTCAGGTTTGGCGGGAGCTTCGCTTCAAAATTCTCAAGAGGAATGCTTTTGGATTTCAGCAGCTGAAGAGGGGGTGGGTGAGGGGGAAAAGGGCGGTAACTCTCTCCTCAAATTTGGTGCAGGGTTTATTTCTTATTTACACAATTTCTGTTGTTTTTTGCCTGCTTTTCTTTTACCTTGAAGTGTTGACCTGTTGCGGGGTCCGATGGCAGGCGACAGCTTTCCGTGGGTTTTGGTGGTAAAATCAAAAGATTGAATAGCCTTAAGAGAATCGGACACATAATATCAGTATTTTAGGTGTGAGCTGTTTCACAGTCGTTTCTTACATGTTACGCAACTTGCTGAACGTTAAATAATGTGTTGATTTACCTGCGACATACGACAGATATTGTATTAAAACATTATTTTATTTCCGGTGTGCTTGTTGCAAATTGTATGTTGAGAAAGCAAAACAACTTGGGTCACGAGAATGGCGTCACAAATTTTCGATTTCAAACAACGTCAGCTCTTCTTGTTGCTACTCTTTTGCATTATCTTCCTGGACGTTCTGCTGTATTTTAACCATGGAGCTTTCTCAAAAGCAACAACCAAAGGGATTTGGGAAACACTTGTCAGGAAGCGGTCACTTAGACGATGCATAATATGCATTGCATACGTCTGTAAGTTGATATGACGAAGCGACGCAAGCACTAAAAACTTACTTTGGTTTGCATACTCAAAAGTTTGCTTACAATAGGCCAAATAAACTTAACTGGTCGGCCACAATAAATCGAACTCTTAGATGTGTCTTGCTTTGACAAAGGTTACTTAACCTATGAATAGCTAAGAAACACGCTGCACTAATTCACTGCACACAAAAATACACACGTTTACCGACGGTAACTGCATGTTTTAAAACTTTTGTTTCAGCAAAAACAATTTTCCGGGGTTTTGAAAATGACCAGAGGGTTGGGACTGGTTAAATAGACAAATATTTTTCCCCTTGTTAATTTTAACATGCTAATTCCCGTAGTGCCGCCGCCTTCGATGACAGTGATGAGCTTCAGCATAAAGGACAGCATCAAGGGCGACAGCATTGTCAACCACCGGGAAGAACGTTTGGAAATCTACAAGACAAAATTAAACTGGGGGGAAATCTTGCTCCAGTTTGCCACACCTTAATCCAAAAACCAATAAACCGCCATATCTCGAGAACGGTGCGGAATTCGCAGTCCGGTCAAAAAGCGTTTTTGGTCTGCTCAACAAGACCCACAA